>OY776111.1:122105514-122338014 GCA_963675035.1 Allygus modestus | reverse complement strand
TCAGATATTGAGGATTAGTACCTACATACCAAATTTCATAAAAATCTGTCCATAGGTTAGGGCTCTAGCTCTGTACACATCCACACAGACACACACACACACACACACACGCGCGCGCACGCACGCACGCACGCACACACACACACACACGCACACACACACACGCACACACACGCACACGCGCGCACGCACGCACGCACGCACACACACACACACACACACACACACACACACACACACACACACACACACACACACACACACACACATCACGTAAAAACCACTTTTTTGGGTTCAGGGAGCACCAAAACGAATATTTCCACTAACAACTCAAATTCGAAAATTTTTACGAAAACAATACTTTCTCCATATACTATGTATAGGGGGAGAAAGTAAAAACTAGTTGGTACCCGTCGAAATTCGACGAATATAATATTAATGTTGAGTATTCGATCGCACCCTACGGGAAGAATCGCTAACAATTAAATATTTGTAGTTTTAGCAAATTTCCCCTACAGGGAAGAAGCTATTACCGTAGGTCTCATGGTAAGACTTAAGCCCGAGACCATGGTAACTTTTTGTTTTGAGGTCCCCAGATGACAAAAACATTATTCGTTCAAATTTATATACACATATACATATGTGTCCGTGAATGCGATAACTTGAGTAAAAAGTCCTATTCCGATTAAATCTGTCTCAAATGTGTAAAGTGATATTTGTGACTTAAAGTTCGAAAACCAGAAAAATCGGACTATGGGAAGGGGGTTTATGGGGGTTTTAAATTTTCCAAAAATCAGTTTTTTGCATTTGTTACCCTAAAACTTTTAAAACACTTAATTTTGGTTTGGACCATGTTATAGAGCTTAAAAAACAAATAATATAGTATTTTGAATTATTAACCTAGGTTAAGTGGTTGCGTAGAAAATAAAAAAAACCTGCTCATAAAATCTCCCATGTTAAATCTTATGGGAAAAAGTTTTTTGCGTTTCCTCAGTTAATTTTAATGTAAACTTCACATTTGATTTTACCAATCAACTCAACTCCACATTTTAGTGTTTTAATTGTGATTTTACGTCCAACCGTTGCAGAGCTATTCAAAGTGCTAGACACAGTACGTTGTCCAATGTTATCCTTATAAAAGAATAAATAAAATTTGATATCTCCATTATTTATGAATGTATATTGATGAAACTTGGTATGTGGCTTCATGTAGTATTGGTATATTGATATTTGCTCAAAAATTGATTTTTTGTTGATCATCCCAGTAGCAGCAAACCTGCATTCTCAGCCCTAATGTTATTCTTATGGAGAATAAGTCAAGTTTTATATCTCCCTTAATTATGAACATAAATTAATAAAACTTAGAAAGTAGCTTCACCTGGTTGAGTTATGTTGATAATTGCACAAAAATATATTTCTTCTCTTTTTTTGCAGCAAACCTGCGTACTCAGCCCTAATGTTATTCTTATGGAGAATAAATAAAATGCTATAGATCACTTATTTATTATGTATTTTTATGAAACTTGGTAAGTGGATTTATGTGGTAGTGAGAAACATATGCATGCATTGGAAATTCGCTGAGTACGCAGGTTAGCTGCGACGAGGGTATTTTTAAATTAGCACAGTATGACTTACGACTCATTTCCGTATCTCTGACATATTTTTAATTTTTAAATTAAGTAATAAACAGAACGAAAGAAATAATTTACATAACCTTAAAAAGCCTCTTATGTCAATGTTTTAAATGCCCATGTCAGTTAATTGAATGGAGCTATTTTATTTAATCGGCTGTTTATATAAATACATGTTAACAAATAAATTCGTAGGGTAGTTCACGATTTGTTCTCACAGATTTCAGCATTGTCTTATAACAAATATTCGACGTAATCAGGCTTATTGGGTCGTTTTAGAGCATTTACGGACATATTAAATCCAGTTGGCTGGTCTGACACTTTTGCCAGTTGTTGGATTTTATGTTTATGACCAAGGCGGTTTATTGTATAACTGGAGATAACAATGCTTCACTATTTTTCTCGAAAATCAAGCCGGTGATTTTACATGTTGGTACACTGGTTAGGCAAATTTATCGTTCTTTGAACTATCCTAATTGGTTGTTTTATTCCTATAAGTGAGTCTACTCATGCAAATCACTGGAATAAAAGTAATAAAAGTAGGAACCAATTTATTTTTACTTTCTCCCCCTATTACTTTCTCCCCCTTATACATAGTATATGGAGAAAGTATTGTTTTCGTCAAAATTTTCGAATTTGAGTTGTCTAAACAAATATTCGTCTTGGTGCTCCCTAAACCCAAAATAGTGATTTTTACGTTATGTCAGTGTATCTGTCTGTCTGCCTGTCTCTTGTCTGTCTGTCTCTATGGATGTGTACAGAGCTAGATAACCAATTGCACAAACTTGGAAATGTCAAAACTGATTCCATCATATCTGTTTCCCACAAAAATATTTACGATTCAAAAAAGTCTTTACAGCTTAATGGCTAAAATCACATGATTATTTTAAGAAACGTTAACGTTTTTTGATATCCTGAAGTTATGTTATTTTATAACGTTAGGTAATTGCTACATTTAAATTTCACATTTATTGACAACATATCCCGAGGCGAAGGGCTGCACACCAGGGAAAATCAGTTTTATAAACGGTGATAAAATATTAAACTTCGCAGCGTATGTGATGATGAAATATTAACAGGGCTGATATATTGTGGCTGGAATTTAATATAAAGCCACACAGAGGTAAGCGAAACACGGCGATTAGCGATGCTTCATTTCTTTTTAAATATTGTACGAAAATATCCCGTATACACTGGGTGTTAATTTGACCCTACAAAAATAAAGAAGATTTCAGGAATCTTACAATTTTTCAATAACAGTATGTCTGTTACCTTTGTAATGTTTGTTAACCTATAAGGTTTTTAATAATAAAGTTGTTATTAAATAATAAATTATAAGTTTACTAAAGTCTAAGGATGTTTCAATTTTAATAGCTTTTTCCAATGAATAAACTAGCGGGAGATAGGGGCGGCCCGCTAGTTTTTCTGGCCGTGCAAAGCCTAAATTTGCCGCCCTACCCCTCCACTATTTTAGGATTGTGATGGTCAGTGTCTTATGACGTGTTTTTTCCTAGGGTTTACTACGCTACCAACACATTTAAGTATTACTAAAGCAAAAATACAAAAAATGGCTGGTTAAAAGGGTTGTGTAAATTATTTGTATTTTGTAAGTGTAAATCAATTCCAATTCCATACACTGGAAATAGTAAGTAGGATTTATAATCATAAAATTCCGTGGAAATGTTAATTTTGAACTTACTGCAAATTTTCTTTTTCTCCAATCGTTACTTAAACTTTGAAAAATATATACAAGGCTGAGTACTATTAATGTTGAAACTAGGTTAGCATTAGTAGATATTTTTTGATCTATATGAAGGCCTAAAACTACATACATTATACCGAGGATTGGATCACACTATCGCTCAGCCAAACACGTTCCTTGGAAATAGGATTTTAGTACGTTTTTTAGGGTGCCAGATTAAAACATAGATTAAAGGACGTTTTAGGTGTGCCAGTCAAAAATATACTATGGGTAATATTGTCCGGCCATTGATAATTTAGTCTCTTCATTTGAAGTAGTCAAGATTTCCCTTATAGTAAATGTCAAGTCCCTACATTTCTCTTTCTTCTTAAGATCTGCATAGTAAAATACTAACTATACTTTGTTTTGTTGTAATTTAGGTTGTCCCAAAGAGCCTTTAACAACGAAAACTATAATTTGAAATTCCCGCCCCTCTCTAATACTTCGAAAATATTCCATTTTCAAATCTGAATTTAAAGTGAGTAAATAAAATAATTTTACTGAATTATAAGGTTTTAAAAAGTAAGCTAAAGGAGTGGTATTTTTTGTAAATAAAGCCTTGGGAGCAAAGGGTGGGAGGTGAGCCTATATTCAGTGAAATGCAAAAGTGATTTCCAACGTTTAAATGAAAACTTTTAAATATAATTTTGTCACTAAAACGAAATATTAAAAATCATACAGAAATAAAATAATTTGTGTGTTCCTATACATCCAAATGCAATAGCTCATCTTACAAATAAAGAAAACGTTATTTAAATTGAGGAGTTATATTAAAGTTGTATTATCTCATTTCAGATTCCGATTATTGCAATATTCTTACAGCATAAACCGGGTTAACAAATTAGGATGATAAAAATAAATACAAATTAAAACACTCTGACGCTGTCACAACTCGTCATGGGTCGAGGCAACAATGATTTTTAAATAAAATAATTCAAAGGTTTATTTACAGGAATTCAACATTAACACTTTCGCTGCCTTTGACATGTTTAAACATAAAAATCTCATATGTTTCAATGATGAGCAATGTTAGATTCCGGGATACCCGCAGGTAAAGTGTTAGAAGGTGATAACGAAGAGATAAAATTGTAAACCCACAGCTACATAGGCCCCTAAAAATCGAATACGAAAAAAATAAATTGAGGTGTTTTTTATAACAGTTTAGCGTAAGCGCTGCGGCGCCGCCCCCCTATTACAGTGCATGGCTCGCACGGCCCTCTGGCCGGTACTGGTTGGAGATGCCCACTAGACAATCTTTTGAGCAGGTTGCTAATAAATCTTGGTGTGAGTTTACTAACCCATTAAGGTAGTAATACAATTCATAGGGTTTAAAAATTGTAAGTAAGGGACGGAACCAGCACTTAAGTCTACGCCAGTGGGTTAACACGACTGCGTTACAATTTTTGCTAATTTACTATATAATCAATCAGTCATTAACCACTTTCAAAAGCACATATTCTTTGGAAGAGTATTTAAGCAGTAGTTATTACAAAGTAAATAAACTACTAAATATACCCATAGCAGAACAAATACACAGCCTAAATTTTTGGATATTATGTTTCCTATAGACTTAATTAGGACAGTATACTAGATTATAGTCCCAGATCCATTTGATTCAAGATACAAGTGATGTTTAATTCAGTGAGTGTCTCCTGCCACGTCGCTTTGCCTTCCGTCACTAAGGGCTGTGTTAATCCATTCTCGTTACTCTCAAGAACAACTCAGGAAATACTGTATAATCCAGAGCTACAAGATGCATTGGGAAAACACAAGAGATAAGAGGGATATACAGTAATAGACCATGATCATTTATGAACAAAATCATAATGGGTAAAATAATTATGCAAAATTAGCAACAACAAAAAACTGACATTACGAAATTTAGACGTCAACATAAGTCATTTTTAATAGTTAGACGGTTATCGTCTATTGGAGAGTTTTGCTCCATTCTCCCAGACCCAAAGTGAAAAAAACGTATTAATTAAGATACATGTTTTATGCTTCACTTATTTGGCATTGATAACAACGGTAAAATTGTCTGAGTGTCAGAAATACCATTAAATTATTTACATTTATAGTATGTTTCTGAAGTATAATATAAGAGTATGCCCTTCCTCCAAACAGTGGCATAGGCAAAAGAGTGGACAATGGATGCTGTATAATTTTTAAGCTTTAGGTCAAACCCTTTCTCGATGAATCCTCGTCGTAAAATCTTCGACCAAACCCTTTCTCGATGAATCCTGGTCGTAAAATCTTCGACCAGTTCTGAAACCTAATTGTTCTAAAGGAATCATGGTGTCCCAGGACTACCTTAAGACTGGTCTTTACCAGTTTTGAGGCTGACATTGAGTAGAGCAAATAAATTTTTCATTACATATGGTAAGTCTTTTGGCTGTCCATTATGACAAATTTCCCTTTCACCTTTGGTCCCTCTATTTGCAGCGGCTAGGGACAGAATCTCCGGGTTTGGTCCCCTCCTGCCAACCTGAGAATGAATGGTTCCTGGCTGTTGTATATGGATACTCTGTCAGTTGAGTTGACCAGTTGGAGGGCAAAATGAGGGTCCCCTGTTTGAGAGCCTCATCCCAGCAGTCACAGGGGCACGGGAGTTGGCCCTCTGAAGGGTCGATTTGGCTGACGTCCCTTCCCATCCTTTACTTTCTTGCTATATCCTATCTTTCCGGTAACCTGCGCAATATTCCCGCTTGTGGAAGATGTGACTAGCAGCTATGCTGGGGTTTCCTAATCCGCAAAAAAACAACAACAACAACAAAGGGATCATGGTTAGTGGAATCGTGAATTTGGAGTATTCAATTATATAGTAGCCTCTAAAAAAGCTTGTAACTAACACTCAGAAGAGATATCAGGCAGTAACTGTTGTGCACTCACTCGGTTTCCTTTCCAGACTTTAAGACTGTAACACTTGTGTCTATTTTGTGGCTAAAGGCAGGTTTCCACTGGCCAATATATAATTGAAAACTGTCCATGTACGAACATTGACACCAGTGTGCTTGGGGAAATGAGGAAATATTTCGTCCAAGCCAGTATCTTTCCCAGTGATCAGAAGGTATATAGACTCATCGAGCTCCCCTGAGGTGAAAGGCCTGGAGACTCCCAACGGTCTGTCTGTTCTTCATCATTTAGTTAACTTTGTGCAGGGCTTTTCTATCATTAGGGTGGTTTTTGGACTTAGACAAACAAACTATGTGTTTTGTGTTGGCGCAGGAGTCTGGCTGAGCTATAGCTTCGATCATTCAGGAGGCTACCAGAGGAGAGCTTTCTACCCCACACAGCACACAACGTTCCCATTTGAGGATATCCTGCTATGTCCCGGGATATTGTTGACGTCCCAGGGATGTCCACGATCTCCCGGGATAACGTGGATATCTTGGGGACATCCCACGGACATACTTTATATGCCAGAACAATTTGAGTATAATTAATTGCAAGTTTTATTTATAGTTTTAGTATTTTAAACCAAATTGAATAACAAGTATGATCAGATATCAACAATAAAACAGGTATATAGGAAATATAAGTTTACAGTTTATATCGATGAAATATGCATAGAATTCTGACAATTTATAAGAAAAGAAAATCCAAATTGCATTACTTTATACCGGTACACCAGTAAAATAAAATAAAGAAAGGGAAACAAATCTGGCGCGGCACCTGCACAACACCCTAGCAACAGGTCAACACTCAACAGACGACAGACAGACCACACCAGACGTGCATTGTAATTTGTATTTGTAACGGTCAATCTTATCTTGGTCGGTGGGTGGAACTAACTTTTGGACTAATTTCCACGTAACAAGTTTTACATTTTGCAGGTTTGTTAATTGAGAAAAATAACATTAAGATCATGCAAGAGTAACTACAACTGTTTTGTATAACACGGTACTGTTTCTTGGTAAGTAACATACTTTTTTAAAACATATTTATGGTACAGGTTAACCCTAGTTTATTTTCCTTTATATATGTAATAAAGAGTTATCCCCCTAGGATGGTTTTGTTATGGAGTGTTACCGATTGTACAGAACTAACATATTTAAATTGTTTTGAATCACAGTTTATTGTAGTAACATGAACTGTACCCAATGAAACAGTACTGAATAAATTTAACTAATCTCTGATTTTAAGAACTAGCATAACCTCAATATAACTTATACAGTCTGTTGCACGAATGGAAAACCAGGCCTTCCATTCTTCCATAAGCCCAAAGTTAAAATTAATACTAGTCTTATGGACAGCCAGGATTTTCATTTGTGCAACACACTGTACAATACACAGTCCTAGATGACAGGATTCTGTCATGCGTATATTCTTGGAAAAGCGTAGGAATTAGACTATATCCTTTGCATTAGGCTAATTAAGTTTTTCTTTTTTTCTTTTACCTGCTGATTTGTGAAGAAATTCTGTATTTAAAATCCTGACTCTAGGCAATGAATACAGAGTCTTATAAGAAGAACAGGTCCCAAGTTAAAAATTCTGTTGCTTATTTCAAGTTGGCGCACTGGAAATCTTTAGTTTTGCACCCCGCCACTGTGAAGCACTGCAGCCCGGTACCGAAAACACAAGGTATTGCCATGGCCTAGGTCCCTTCGCTCTTGTAGAAAGGCGGGGTTGGCTGTAGCGGCGGTCAGGGGGAGGAGTGGCTGGGTAGACAGCGCGCGCTGCCTCGTGGCCGAGCACAAAACTAGCACGGCAAGTTTCAAATACTGACAGACTCTGGCCCGCAAGACGTGTTCTTCTTATAAGACTCTGTATTCATTGCTATAGGCCTGATGATAATTGCTTTAACCTAGGCTTAAATAAGTACTATTTAATATAAGTACTATTTAAAATCTAAATACTACCTTAAGGCAATAAAAGATATTTATATTATAATAGCAGTCAAATAAATTGCCAGTTGAGGGCATGGTTTGCCAGGCTAACAACTAAGATCAGCCAATAGTAGAAACCAAAAGATCATTGCCAAAACTCCACACCAGCTGATCGGAATAACATACGAGTGATATTTTTCTATGGCTACAGTGACAACATACAGCCATGCTATTGGCCACATCCCCCACTGTCAATTTTTTTGTCCGCTATTATAGTACTATACCTCACACTAAATTTGGTGTAAGAAAAAATAAAAATTAATAAACTGCTTAAGCCTAACAGTAAACAGCAAATTCTAAGCTTTCATAGAATACTTGACTTCAGGTTTTCCAATCAAAAAAGTTAACGGCATTATTCAGTAAGTTTCATATAACATGGTCATTTAATTTAACATTTCAGGACACTAGAATCACTTGAAACAGGCCTAAATCCTACATAAAATTGAGTAAGATTAAAATGTTACATAGGGCCTCATAAATCCTACATACGGTAATGTAATATTTTGTTCTTAATGATTATTAGCGCCTATGCAAATTCTGAAGAGAATATTGAAGAACACATTGCATTTTATCCTTTGGTTAACTTAAGTGTGGTAAATCAACCCTTAATTTTAAGAAACTATAATCATGATGCTAGGTGGAAAGAAAAATCAGCTTCATCGTGTAGTTTTTAATGAATGAATACAAAGCGTACGACAAGATAAAAATATAAAATCTGTTAAAACTGAACCTAAATTGCAATATGATCTTAAACTTAAAGGGCCTTATGAGGGATGGGGTACGCCTACATTAAAAGTAGGCATATGACGTAACTATGTGCTTTCAGGAAATTGTTAGGCCTAGTTGTTTTGCTAATCAATTATTTTAATTAGCATGAGTGTCTGTTTAGGAGCTGTCCAGAATCAGTTTACTGAGGCCAAAGTAAAACACATTGGATTCATGGATTGGCTCACACCCTAAAGGAAAACTCCTTATATGAAGAGAAATCCAGGTAAAATTATAGAAAAATTCTGTTTATTAAAGAAGGTAGGTTAGAATACCGGTAATATGATTAAGTACAGTAGGCTACTTCATTTGATTATGCAAGGTCTAACATAACCTTGATACCTATCAAAATTATTACAATTTAGTTACTTACACAATTTCCTAAAGGTGTCATAAGTTAAAATCACTATTAGGGGCCTTTATATAATAACCAATATACATTTGAAGTTGACAGAATCGGTTAATTTTTTGTGAGTTTCATTATCAACACTGATTTTGCTATTTTTTACTTATGTCTATTCTATGTGTGTGCCAATGTGAATCTTTAAACTGAAAGAAAACAACATTTTAACTAAAATACACCATTAATCCATTTAAAAAGATTTTTCTATTACAATTCAAAGGTTTTAAAAATTAAAGGCCAGGAACGGCACCAGTACGTCATTCTAAGCCAATGGGTTAAGAGTTAATCTTTATATCTCTATTACATATGATTGTATATTGATGAAACTTTGTACGTTGCTTAGTTGCGGTCTATTGATATTTACACAAAAAGATTGTTTACTGTCCGCGTAGCCGCAAACTTGCTTACTCAGCCGTAATGTTATTCTAATGAAGATTAAGTAAAGTTTGATAGGTATCTCCCTTAATAAAATTATAAACTTAATAAAAATTGGTATATAGCTCCATTTGGTTTGGAGTTTTACTGATAATTGCATAAAAAAATATTTATTATCCTACTTGACGCAGCAAACCTGTGTAAGTTACTCAGCCCTAATGTTATCCTTATGGAGAGTAAATAAAATTTGATATCTCGATTATTTATATAGATGTATAGTGATGGAACTTGGTATGTGGCTTCACCTAGCACTGGTATATTGACATTTGCACAACATTTTTTGTTGATTATCCCCTTAGCAGCAAACCTGCATACTCAGCCCTAATATTTGTATGGAGAATAAATGAAATGCTATATATCACTTATTTATAAATGTATTTTTATGAAACTTGGTTAGTTGCTTTATGTGGTAGTAAGAAAAATATAGAGCTTGTAAAATTCTCCCACTGGAGCTCAAAGATGGAGCCTAAATTGCCATGGGTTTGCACTCGCTTAACTAGTTAGAGGTAACTTATAGGATCGTGGATTAGAATGAACACAGATCAAGTCGTGATAACACTTTAATATACATAATAATGACCCAACAGTATTAAATGATTGAACAGGTTAATTTAAAGGTGCACTTGTATCTCCTGGACAATCGATACTTATAGAGTCCTTTATCCCCTGATAATCTTTGATATACATTTCTCTCATCTTAATCACTTCATATCCATTTGGTACATTCCAGGTTCTCACTTTACACTTTAATTCTTCTACAATCTACAAGTTTAAATATTATAATAAACCTTCAAAAACATACGTCTGAACTACAATGACAAATACACTTATAACATAATCGAAAACATGACATAATAACCCTTTAGAAATCCTAAGTTAATTAATGAGGCTTCCCCATGGATATTTCTCATTTATATACGTACATAGAATAACCCCATGAAATAAAGGCTTCCTATCTCTCTCTTGCTTAATTACCCTCAATATTCACATATAATTCATGCAATATACTGAACAAAGGATCAAAATACACTAAACAAAATCATCTAATAAACCCTTTTATATATCTGACATATTATTAATCTAACACTCTATACATTCAACCCCACGTAGTAGGTGGGTCTTTGGCTTCCCTTCTTACATCACCCCTTTAAATTTATTTTAGCTTAATTACTTATTCCCCTTAGAGATATCTTATAACTCATACGCATTTAATATTGTTATTTGAATAGTTTTACTCTAACACCTCCTAGCTATTAATTCTTGGTTTCCTTTATTTAAATTCGTCCTTCATTATTTTTTTATTTAAGATATCCTAACTGTGCACCTTTTTAATGAATTGGGAACATACCCAGATATTTCTTGGAGTGCTCCCTGACACCTCGCGTTCCCGTGCGTCCGGATTCGTCCTCTTCTCCTCCCCTCGGGCCGTGTCGTAGGTCGGCTCCTCGAAGTCCCTCGCCCTCTAGGGTTGATGGGTGGGTTGGTGGACGTCGGTCCTCGTAGATGCCCTCAGAAGATGGTCCCCAGGTGTGGTGGAATCCCGTCGAGTGTTGTGATAGAGTGTCGCAAGGTACTGGTGGAAGTTACTGTCCTCCCGGGTGTCGACAGGCGCATTTTACTCTCCTGAACGACATTCTGTTCCTCCTCAATCCAGAACAGCCCAGAAGATCTCTCCCCGTGTCTACCTTACTCTTCCAAAACTCTCCGAAGACTGTCCTCCTCTTTTTCTACCCCCGTCGCCATCTTGTCCCTCGATCCCTCATCGTTACGCCTCCTCGCCAATCGGTGATTATTGCATCCGATAGCTACACATTATTGGCTATACCCCTTCTGATAGGCCTACTAGTTCGAGGAAATGGGCATGTCGCTGACCGTAAGTTATTTTATTCTCTTAGCATGCTTGGCTCATTGATTTCTTTGTTTTTCTTAACATTGTTCTCAAGGGTTTTGATTTTCAGCTTGATCATTATTGGAGATCGTAATTCTATACGTCCTGTTGTTCGCCGAGAAGTAGTGACTTCCCGTGGGAGCGTAATGATTTGATTCGATCCGTCTCTGCTTTCATAATTATTTTTTTAGAGTAAACGGGATAATTATATTTTAAATTTAATTCTATAAATTCTTTAATTAATTACATACATTTAAATTCCCCTTGTTTACAGGCTATATGCATTAGAAATTCGCTGAGTACGCAGGATTGCTGCGACCAAGGCCGGATTTAGATGTTTGTCGCCCCTGTGCAAAATTAGCACTGCTCCCCCCCCCACACACACACACTTGTTTCACGTTTCACACTAGATAATGTCAAAATAAACACTAACAGTTGCAGTAGTTAATAATAACGGTAGTCTACAATAACACCTTCAAGCGGCAAACAGACGCGAGCAAGCAACCCAATATTTTCACAGCCACAGCTAGTAGGCAAGGCAACTAACTCGACTAACTGACGGACAGCGAGAGCGAGTAGATTGACTTCCGGGTACGATACTAGCTACGAGCGGTATAATGAGCGGCTCTTGAGCGACGCGGGTGGCTACGATAAAAGCGGTAAAAATTTGTTGCTGCGTTTGTGATAGTCGTCTTCAATGCACCCAAGAGGAAAAGGCTCGGTCTACGACATCAAATGCTACAGTAAAAACTATTAGTTGTAACTTTTGCTCAAGAAACATATTTGTTTAATAGTTAATAGCCCTGAGTAATTGAAAAAGTATTATAAAACTTTATAATTGTCTTATTTTATAGGGGTTTAATCGCTGATAAAACACTAATATATAAAATACTTTTGTGATGTAAATATAATTTCATAAAATAGAATTCATGACAAAAAGGCGAACAGGGAAAGTCAGAATAGCGGTGCATGTAGAAGCAAAATCGCGATTTTCATGTCCTAGGGGTTCAGAATAGAACTGAAGACGATGGTTTGAATAGCTTATTTTAGCTGAGAGTACAATGAGTTCGATCATGTACCGGCCGAACTTTAGTTTTTTCTTTACTTAGTTTTTATTTTCATAAAAGACCGCTTTATTAGGCCTAACCTCAAAAAAGTCTTTAGCCTGAAATTAACAGTGCTATAATGTTAACATTACAAGTTTTTATAAGGACCCTTGTTGTCAAGAGCGTTTTTCATGTATTTAAACACTTTTTTTCTATTTAGGGCGTTTTTAAGTCAAACAAATGGGGCAGAACAGTATTGAAATGTGAGCGGCGAGCGGCAGTGAAAAGGTTTTGTAACCTGACCAGGCGGCCGTGGCGGCAGTAAGCGGCACCGCTCTCTGACGCCCGCCACTTAGAACTATCGCAGCAACTGTCTTTAGATTTGCACGCTAACTAATGCAACCAGAAAACAGAGCTGCGGTGCCGCTCGACGCTCGTATCGTACCCGAGACCTATGTCTTGGCCCTGTCAAGCACCGCGCTTACGAATAGCCGGAGATAAACAAATGATTCCAAAGGCTGGGCTGCCATTCCAAACGGACGTTCTCGGAGATGGCCGAAGAGAAACGAGTCAGACTTCGTGGCCACTGCCCACTTTGTCAGGACGGTGCCCGTCAGGGCTGAGACATGACATAAGTAGTAGATTGTGGACTGTGGACTGAGGCTTGCGCATGCGCCGCAATGACTCATCGTGACGACAGTGATGGACTAATGGAACGGCAGAGCAGAGATTCGATTGCTAAGCTCGACTTTTTCTTTTTTTGTACTGTTATAAGCGGACAGTGGAGATTAGTGCAGAAAAACTGTGCGCTTTTTTGCACTTTCCGAACAAAGACGCCGCCTATTTATTTTCACTCGTAGCAATATCAAAATATCAGCATTGGTTATATAGCCTTGCAATCAAAAAAGCCAAAGAGAACTCTTGGAGACGGTTTACACAGGAGGTAAACAGTTTCAGCGTAGCAGCAAGACTGCAGCGTGTTTTAGCTTCAAGCCCTATTGGCCTCCTGGGATCCCTGAGGTCACCAGGGGGACAATATACCACTGGAATTGAAGGAAGTCTCAAACTTCTCCTTGAGACTCACTTTCCGGATTGCATTTTTGAGAGTGACTGTTTAGGCATGTCCGGCAACAGCGAAAGGGGCTCATGGCCAAGAGCTGATCGCGGAAGCTGGACTTTAGCCAGACGGATTGTCACACTTTCAAAAGTTAAATGGGCCATCAGCAAGTTTGGCCCTTTCAAATCTCCTGGGGGGGACGGTATCATACCGGCAATGTTACAGCAAGGACCGGAAGCTCTCTTGGTCCTCCTGTGCGAACTCTTCAGAGCAAGTCTGGCTTATGGGTACATTCCTCAAGCCTGGCGCCTCAGTAGGGTGGTCTTCATTCCCAAGAGAGGAAGAGCAGACTACTCAACTGCAAAATCATTTCGGCCTATCAGTCTCTCATCGTTTCTCTTGAAGACGCTGGAGAGACTGGTAGAAAGACATCTAAGAAAGGGAGTGCTTTCAGGTACTCCTCTCCATCGAAATCATGCCTATCAGTCTGGTAAGTCCTGCGAAACCGCCCTGCATCAACTTGTGAGCAGGGTGGAGGACAGCCTTGCTGCTACGGAAATCGCTCTATGCACCTTCATGGACATTGAAGGTGCATTTGACAATGTCACTTACACGGCCATGGTCCGGGCGGTGCGTGGGCGTGGTCTTGAGTCTGCTGTATGTAGGTGGATTGAGACCGTGCTCTGCTCCAGGCGGATTAGAGCCGATCTTCAAGGTGAATCGATAGTGATCGCACCCACGAGGGGTTGTCCGCAGGGAGGTGTGCTTTCGCCTCTTCTGTGGAACCTGGTGGTGGATGGTCTCCTTCGTGAGCTCACTAGCAGAGGCGTCTTTGTCCAGGGCTATGCAGACGAAATAGTCCTAATGGTACAGGGAAGGTTCACGAATATTGTTGCTGATGTCATGAATGTCAATCTTCAATATGTCAATGTCTGGTGTCTTGGAGAGGGTCTAAGCATAAACCCCTCAAAGACAGTAGTTGTTCCGTTCACAAGGAAAAAGAACCTGGAGTCTCTTTCCAGGCTGAGACTTGGACCAACACGGCTTGAAGTATCAGGTACAGTCAAATACCTAGGGCTGGCAATTGATTCTAAGCTGACTTGGAATGATCATTTGAATAATACACTGCATAAGGCGAAATAGGCGCTCATGACGTCCAGGAGATTTGTAGGCTCCACGTGGGGGATCAAGCCTCACATAGCGCTGTGGCTGTACAAGGCAGTAATAAGGCCTCAAGTCACATATGGATCACTAGTCTGGTGGACAAAGGTGAACCAGACTACAGCCATAGCCAAACTCACAAGTTTACAAAGGTTGGGCACACTTCTAGTCACTGGAGCTTTCAGGAGTAGCCCGTCAGCAGCTCTCGAAGTTGCTGTTGGATTACTGCCTTTGGATATCTTCATCAAGGCAGAAGCACGGAAATCAGCCTATCGATTAAAAGTCGCAGGCCAATGGAGGGAAGGCCTGTCTGGAACAGGCCATTGCACCATCACCAAAGCTGTTGCTCAAAACCCTGTGCTTGATATGACATCAGATGTCATGAGTACGGAGATGGTTTTCACTAAACCTTTTTCTATTGGATTCTGCTCCAGAGAAGAGTGGACATCTGAGGAAGGGCCCTATTACAGGAAGGGCAGCCTTGTCTGGTACACGGACGGCTCTCTCATTGAAGGAAAATCTGGCTACGGGGTGTACAGTGCATCACCTAGAACAGAACTCTGTGCAAGTCTGGGACAACACTGTACTATTTTTCAAGCAGAAATTTGTGGCATCATGGGTTGTGCCAATCTAGGCATTGCCAGACGCTATTGCGACAAGCATATAGTAATCTTGTCAGATTGTCAGGCTGCCCTCAAGGCTCTTGACTCAAGCCCTGATTCCATTTTTGCCCACCACACGAGTGGGCCGAAGTTCATGGCAGGCCTGGCCGCTGAGAAATACAGCCAATGCATGAGCCTAGGCTGCAACCCCCAGTTTCCCCCAACCATTCACCTACAAGCAAAGAGAGATCACTTACCCCGATCAATGACCTTCTGTGATGATGTGGTCCCCACTGAAGTATCCGGTCCAGAATGTCACCCAGATACTTCACCTGGTTCTGCAGTTCTACACATGCGCCCTGCAGTCGTAAACACTGCCAATAGCAGTTCATACTTTTGGTGTTTGAAAATTTGGAAACAATCAAAACTATCTCAAACTCACTGCGTGAATATTTTGGTGTAGTGGAGAACAAGGAAATTTTAGTGGTAACAGTGCCAAAACAACTAAACCAGTATGATTGTGGCATATAACTCCTGCTCTTTACAGATGTGATTGTTCAGCACTTATTGCAACATATGTCTCATGACTCCTGGGAAAAACTGTTCCCTGTAATCACTGAGTCTGAACTTATTACTAAACGTGCTCAACTTGTCGTAATGTACAATAATAGTAGTAATCTCAGCCTAACTACAGACACGTTGACGGCAATGATGTTAAATCCAGTAAATTGCACTGTAATACCATCACCATTGAAACACTTACAGATAAATAAGTCAAAAACGTCAGAGGAAAAGGAAATCTACAAGTCCAGCAGTAACATTGTTCCTTCTGTAACTCAATGTAAACCCCCTAAAGACATTGTTGATGGAAATAAGTGGCAAACGGCCACTAAGAAAAATAGAGGGACTGTAGTTTGTGGTAAAGTAACCTCAGAACACCTTGAGCAGAACGTAAGGACGAGCAATAAATATGAAATTCTATCAAGCGACGACCTTAAAGGTAGCTCAGACAGTGGAAAGAAGATACCAGAAATTCATAAACCTTTGTTAAGTAAACAATCAACAAATAACAAGCAAAGTAATTTTAGGGCAACTCCTGAACTGGTAAATATAACATTTTGCTCTGATAGCCAAGGTAGGGATGTGCAATTAAAAATAGAACAACTAAGCAAATATAAAATAAAAACATTTGGATACGTGAGAGCAAATGCTGGATTGCTTCAAATAATACAATCATCTAATTTAGAGCACAAAAATCCTGTTATTATAATGGGGGGAACTAATGACAGTCTGGACGATAATCTAGAGAATATTTACAGGCAGCTAGAAAGTGACCTAGACAAATTATACACACAAAGAACAGTACTTATTACGACCGTATCAAAACTCCACGATAAGCCAGCTATGCATAAAGCAAATCAAGATATAACACTGCTTAATAATTACATTAGAGAATTAATAGCAAGAAAACAAAACATTTATTTGATAAATCTGGATAGATTAAAAAGGTATCACTTTACAAATTACGGCCTGCACTTGAATAACAGAGGGAAGAGTAAACTAGCTCAACTTATAATTAACGCTCTGAACTGGAAGTATGAACAAAGTAACGAAAATAAGAACATGGATTGTAAAATTCAAATTATTCAGACTCATATGGGAAAAATAATTAACAAATTTCAAGATGATAAAAACGTGGCCTTTGCACACACAATATCTGCAGACATTCATGATGATAGGCAAATGAGTAAAGGGGGTTGCAGTTGTTTTAGAGACACTTTTGGAAAACCGAAACACTCAGACTTTCTCAACAAGCGTTTAACCTGTCAGACATCTGTAGGAGGAGCTACAGTTTACGGTCTGGTGACTAAAGCTGAGTTTCATGAGAAGCCTACCGTGCCAGATTATAACAAAGCTTTTAATGAATTGACTCAACATTTCAAAATAAAAGGACTAGAAAAACTTATATGTTCGCCCATGGGCTGTGTTCGGGATAAAATCTCAATTGATGTATTTGCTAAGAACTTAGTAAAATTTCAGCTCACTACTACAACCTCTGTGAGTGTTATTGTTTTTGATGAAAAGACTAATAGACCAATCAGAAATGGTTTAACGTACTCAACATTTTTGAAGGAGCTTAATTTCGCCATTGAAAAGTACGTCAAAAGAACCTCAATTGATGCACCGTTACCTAAAACATCAGGTTAACGTCATGTATTCAAGATATGAACTCCTTCCCACCATTACACTTGGCAGAACATCAGCTCTTGAATCAACAGGGAGAGAAAGCAGTACTGGTGCATGAAGAGGAATCACAACCGGCAGTAGCTGAGAGTGAAGCTGTTACCCGCAAGATACCGCAGTCCAGCCCAAGAGCCCAACTGTATCCCAGGCAAAGCCACCTGTCAATGTTCAAGATAACGGTATGGTAGAAATATTAAGTAAACCTAGCTGTATTTTGGTTCATAGAGAAATTAAATTGTGTAAGCCATTGGCTGATTTTCAAGAAATGTTAGAATATCCGGATCTGTATATAAATGATTTTATTAGTAACCTACCATGCAAGGAAAACTTCATAAATAACATAGCGGCTGTAGGAAAAAATACTACTTTGAAAAAATGTACATGGTTATTGCATTATGATGTTCAGGGTTTGAGGTCAAGGGAAAAAATAGAAGAATTTAAACAGTTAATATGTGGGCTGGATATAGAAATCATTTGCTTAAATGAGCATTGGTTAAAATCGGATGAAATATTTATAATACAGAATTTGACAAATTATAAGTTAGCAGCTTTTTATTGTCGTGAAAAAGGTGTTCGGGGGGGGCTCTTGTATTTTTGTTAGAAATAATTTGCAGTATAAAGTGAGAGAGGATTTAATGATTTATTTAAAGGAAGACCGTGTGTTTGAAATTAGTGCAATCAAATTTTCTGATCAAAATGAAACTTGTCATGTTGTTGTTTCTCTTTATCATAATTCAGATGTTAGTAATATAAATATTTGTCTGTATAAGTTGGAAAGATTGTTTAGTTTATTGAAAAAAAAGTCTAAAACAAAAAAAATGTATATAGCCTCTGATTTAAATATTCATGTTTTGAATAAATGTCGAAACATGGTTTTAAGGAACCGTCTTATGAATTTACTAGCAATATATGGGTAAGATATAAATTTCCATTTACCAACTAGGGTGACAAATGAGTCAAAAACCTGTATAGACAATATTATTTCTAATAAGCTTGTGTGCCAAAGTTATCTCATGAATATTGAATTTGGCATGTCTGATCACAGAGCATTATTAATCTCACTCTTTTTGGAAATTCTAAAAATGTAAGCCGAATAAACAAGAATTTTGTAAACAAGAGATATTTTACAGAATTTTGCATGAACAATTTTTCAAAGGCTATCAAACAATTAAATTGGGAGTACAGTAAGGAAAAAACATCTCAACAAAATTTTGATTCATTTTTCTCATTGTTTAAAGCTAATTTTGAGTACTACTTTCCACAGAAATCTGTGCATATTAAGACACGTACAACTTCTAAATTTGTCAACAAAAAATGGGTTACTAATGGAATTTGTATCTCTAGTATGCGTAAACGAGAACTCCATCAGTTATCTAAAACCTCAAAAGACAAAACAGTTCTACAATATATTAAAATATACCAAAAAGTTTTTAAAAAGATCTGTGGTGCAGCTAAAAGAATGGCAAACAGTAAATTTATTGAAAACGCTGAAAATAAAACCCAGGCATTTTGGTATTTAGTTAAGTCTGAATTAGGGATGCAAAGGCCTGTAAATAGTAGTTTTGAGAAGTTAAAATTCAGTGGTAATGAAATTACTGAAGGGAGCACAATTGCTTTTAATTTTAATAAACAATTTGTGAATGCAGCCTGTGAATTAAACATCTTACCTGATAATGAGACCGCAAAAATATTTCTAACGCTGGAGAGCCAGACAATGAATTTTAATTTAATACAGTTACAAGACATAAGGTAACTAAAATAATACTTAACCTAAAAAATAAAAAATCAGTTGGATGGGATGAAATCCCAATTTTTGAAAACTAAATGGATTAAACAACTAAGAAAAGGCATAGTTTTGTTTAGTTTAAACTAGTTTTTTGTTATTTTTTCACTCATGATTTTTATAAAAGACGAAAGTTCAAATGATCATAGTTTACTTTAGCCATACACAAACACATTTTGGTAAACAAATAAAAATAATCATATTGTTATTGTTGTGTATCATATTGTATTGTTATCATATTGTTGTTGCTGTGCATAAAACAATATGACTTTCAGAACGAAAAAAGCCGTAATTACGTTCAACAGTAAAGCTTTTCCCGTTCCTCCAGCGCCATCAAGAAATAGAACTTTGTTTGAGATTTTACGAAGAACCATACTTTTAATAATTTCAAAAATCTGCTGCTGCTCTTCAGACAACTGTGGAAGCCATTTGTTGACAAATTCTAAACAGGAGTTACAGCTCCAGTTCAAAGATTCTCTTCCCAATTCTGAAGTGGCATCAGTTACGCCAGGAAGACCCATGTCTACCAACAAACTTCCATGATTTCTAAGAATTCTGTCAACGTGGCACAGTCCCATTGAATATGCTTTTTCTGTATCATTGGGTATAAGATCAAGAAAATCTTCACAGGGGTGGTTTTGTAATGTTCCCATAAAGTAACCGCAGATGCTCCGTTACTTATCAATACGTAAAAGAGCTTTCTTAAGCTTTTTGCAGTCATGAAAATTGCAGTATCTTTTAAAACATCAAAGTATTCATTTTCATCATTCAAAAGCCCTGTAGATCGTGCGGCTAATTTTGGCTGAATCGCCACCTCAACGTTTCTCAAAGCTTTGTACGAAAAAATGGAATTCGCGGAAGAAGTATTCTTAGTAGTAAAATTCACCTAGAAGAGGTAAAATCCAGTAGATTCTGGCTACTACTTGGCCTCTTTTTATCTGTAAGATAATGTTTACCAATATTAGCAATAGAAATTGTTTTAGCTTTGGTTTCCAAAATATAGTTTTCAAAAAACTCGCTATAAGTTGGTGAATTCCTTAGTTTGTGGCATTCCCCTGTACAGGACCAGTTTGGATACTGATTTATCAAGAGCATCGCCAGGTTGGAACACAACTTGATCTTTATTGGGTAGATGAACTGGCAACTGTATCCCTGTGGGGAACCGTCCGGTGATGTCTCAAATCATCATGATGCTCAAATTTATGAAATTTTAAATATCTCCACTAAAAGTTGGTCTCAATTACATACAAAAAAGTATTGCAGAGATTTCAAAATAATATTTCTAGTCTAATAAGTGGCATTTTTCCAGATAAACTTAAAATAGCCAAAGTAATATCAATTTTCAAATATGGAAATAAAAAAGACATATCTTACTACAGACCGGTATTCTTTACTTCCAGCCTTTTCCAAAATTTATGAAAAAGTAGTATATAAACAACTACTTTCGTTTTTGGAATCAAATCAACTATTAGAATCTGAACAGCATGGCTTCCGCCCAGGAAGATCAGTAATCTCTGCAGGCGTAGAATTCATCCAAACAATTATTCATAAAATAGACAAAGGCGAAAAGGTAATAGGAGTCTTTCTAGATATATCTAAAGCTTTTGACAGTGTGCCACATAACAGCTTGATTGAAACTTTTCAAACATTTAATTTTGGAAAAAAAGAATTAGAATGGTTTACTTCTTATTTAAAAGAATGTAAACAAATTGTTGAAATTTCACTTAATTGTGGATAACTACAATTACATTCATCAGGTATCATCATTACAACAAACAATAAAATATGGAGTCCCCCAAGGTTCTATTTTAGGACCTTTGTTATTTTTATGCTATATGAGAGGTGTACCTGAGGCTGTACATGGAGGTGAAGGCTCGGTTTGCCTGTACGCTGATGACACTAATATTATTTTTTCAGAAAAAAACTCTGATTCATTACAATTGGCATCATATATTAACTTGGCTTCTGTAAAACAACTATTGGACCAAAAAAATATGTTAATAAACTCAATGAAAACAAAATTTATTAAATTTTCAACACAACAATCTAGGAGAAAAATTAATTTGATAATTAAAATTGATGGGGAAGAATTGGAACAATCTGAGTGTACAAAATTGTTGGGTCTATACATAGATAAGAATTTAACCTGGAATACCCATATTGAAATCATTCTGAAAAAAATGTCATCCGGTCTGTATGCGCTGAAGAGAATGTCCCAGATTTCCAGTTTAGATACCTTGAAAATAATTTATTATGCATTAATTCACTCCCACATAGCATACGGCATTGTCCTGTATGGGGGAACTACAAGGAAAAATCTTAACAAAATTCTGATATTACAAAAATAACCCCGTAGCAGCAAACCTGCATACTCAGCGAATTTCCAATGCATATATATGTATCTTAATACCACATAAAGCCACACACCAAGTTTCATCAATATACATTCATAAATAAACGATTTATGAAATTTAATTATTCTCCATAAGAATAACATGGCGGCTGAGTATGCAGGTTTGCTGAAGGAAGGAATACAAAAAATGGGGTTTTATACAAATATCAATATAACTCATTTAGGTAAAGCCACATACCAAATTTCATTAATTTATTTTCATAATTAAGGGAGATAACACGTTACTTATTCTCCATAAGAATAACATGGGGCTGAGTACGCAGGTTTGCTGCTACGGGAGCCTTTGGAAAAAATTGTTTTTTTGAGCAAATATCAATGGTCCACAACCAGATGAAGCCGTATACCAAGTTTCGTCAGTATACGCTCATAAATAAGCGAGATATAAAATTTTTCTTTTCCTCCATAAGAATAACATTAGACAACGTACTGTGTTTAGCACTTTCAATATCTCGGTAACCAATTGACGTAAGGAAATGATCAAAATACAAAATTGTGTGTTTTTTAAAGCAGAATTCAATGGTAAAATCTAAAATTTGACTTTTTCCAAAATTATATGTAAAAAATTCAAAAAACCCATTTTTGGGGTACAAAACCCCCCCAAAATACCCCTTCGGATAGAGCGATCTGGCTGGTTTTCGAACTTAAAGTCATAAATGTTGCTTTACACGTTTATACCAAATTTCATCAAAATCGGATAATTTTTACGAGAGTTATCGTGCTCACGGACACACATATATATATATATATATATATATTATGTTATAATGATTGATTAGGGCTACTAATATTATAAGATGTATATTCATATTTTAACAAAGTACCCTTTTTTTATAAAAAAAGGGTACTTTGTTAAAATATGAATATACATCTTATATATATATATATATATATATATATATATATATACAGTATCGAACGAATGGTGTTTTTGGGGTCTGGGGACCTCAAAACGAAAAGTTATCATGGTCCCGGGCCTAGGTCTTACCATGCCGACTACGGTAATAGCTTCTTCCCTATAGGGGAAATTCGCTAAAAAGCTCTTCGTATAATGTTAGGCCTAAAATCCAGGGACTCAGTAAAAATCATTTTAAACAGTTAGGAATTTTTACAGTTTTTGGTCTGTATGTATATGAGACAGTTAAATATGTTAAAAATCTGGAACATGATAATCCTGACACATATGCGTATAACACCAGAAACCATTATAGAAATGAGCCACATCGTTTGGAATTGTTCAGAAAAAACCTAGTTACACAGGCAACATTTTTAAGAAATCTATTCCAGATCACATATTAAAAACCGTACCATTTCCTAAATTTTCCTTAAAATTAAAATACCCCCGTAGCAGCAAACCTGCGTACTCAGCGAATTTCCAATGCTTATATATGTATCTTAATACCAAATAAAGCCACATACCAAGTTTCATCAATATACATTCATAAATAAACGATTTATGACATTTTAATTATTCTCCATAAGAATAACATGGCAGCTGAGTATGCAGGTTTGCTGAAGTAAGGAACACAAAAAATGGGGTTTTATACAAATATCAATATAACTCATGTAGGTAAAGCCACACACCAAATATTTCATTAATTTATTTTCATAATGAAGGCAGATAACACGTTACTTATTCTCCATAAGAATAACATGGGGCTGAGTACGCAGGTTTGCTGCTACGGGAGCCTTGGGTAAAAAATTGTTTTTTTGAGCAAATATCAATGGTCCACAACCAGATGAAGCCGTATACCAAGTTTTGTCAGTATACGTTTATAAATAAGCGAGATATAACATTTTTATTTTCCTCCATAAGAATAACATTAGACAACGTACTGTGTTTACCACTTTCAATATCTCGGTAACCAATTGACGTAGAGAAATGATCAAAATACCAAATTGTGTGTTTTTTTAAGCTGAATCCAATGGGAAAAATAAAATTTAACTATTTCCAAAATTATATGTAAAAAATTCGAAAAACCCATTTTTGGGGTACAAAACCCCCCCAAAATACCCTTTTGGATTGAGCGATCTGGCTGGTTTTCGAACTTAAAGTCATAAATGTTGCTTTACACGTTTATACCAAATTTCATTAAAATCGGATAATTTTTACGAGAGTTATCGTGCTCACGGACACACATATATATAAACAGCTATATAGCTTGTAGCTATATATATACAGTTTCGAACGAATGGTGTTTTTGGGGTCTGGGGACCCCAAAACGAAAAGTTATCATGGTCCCGGGCCTAGGTCTTACCATGCCGACTACGGTAATAGCTTCTTCCCTATAGGGGAAATTCGCTAAAACTACTTAATAGACATGTCACTATATTCATTGGATGAGTTGAATCTTCAACACGATTAAGTTATTTTATTTCTGGATTAATTATTATTCTTTATATTATTAAGATAATACTTGTTATTAAGTTTAATTCAGCTTGGTTTATTTTTACCTTAATTGATTGACTTTAACATTATCAAATTATATTTTTTATGTGCCTTATTTTCCATTCTTGTATTGCATTCATTTAATTATTGGTACCTATTGTAAATTTAATGTTTATAAAATGTTGTTACTTTTATGACACTATTTACATGTACTCCTTTGTGCATAAACAAATAAAGATATTTTGATTTGATTTGATTTGATGTCAAATTCTAAAGCCTTACAGATACAACACTTACTCGAAAGGCATGAGGACCTTTTGAATATACTGAAATAAATACTTCACAATTTTATGTGTTGATGCTATTTCCAAATTAGAATGGCATTCAAGCTGCAAAGTTAAAGCCGGATTGGGAATGACATCAAAATCATTTACTGTATACAGTTTATTTGATCGTTTTATGGTTGCTGTATTATTTCTTGAACGTTTGTAATGTACAAAGCCTTTATCATCAATGTGAGTTTCTTCTGTTTCAGGTTTGGGATAGTTTTTAGTGCACACCTTTTTAACAGGGTCAAAGCAAGGAAGGTTTTTATGACTTAGACAAGCAGGACCATGAATCATGTGGTCTAACACTTTCTCAGCCTTTTCCACTTTCTAAAGGTATTGTCGCCCTGACGACTAAATCAATTTTGCCCTGCTCCACTGGACTATTACTTTCAACTTTAAAACATATGTGAGCATGAGGCAGTCCCCTTTTTTGAAATCAATTACATGGAGTATGTAAATTATTTTCTGAACAATTTGCCACTTTTAAGTTCTTTTAATAAGAAACTAAGACGTAATTGAAATACTCTATTACATATGTCTGGACGGTCTTGAGCTTTTTCACCTTGATTTATACTTTTCTGAATATCTTCCCACTTAGGATTACATCTTACTGTTAAAAAATAGTTTGGTTTTCCAAGTCTGTGGACGATTGCCATGGCATCTTGATACTTTACCTGCATCTAAAGGGGGCTATTGGTAAAAGATGATGGTAAATAAATTCTACCAGTCTGCATACCCCCTTCTACAGCTATAGTTTTGTCAATCACCCCCCTTGTAGCTATACTTAAAACCGATCCTTGATTATTTTTAATAAAGTTTAGTCTCTCTTCTTCTGTTCTACAATACAAGTCAATGAAGTACTCTTGGCTTGGACGGAGAATATTTGTAAATCTAGATTCTGACGAAAATAAATGTCTGTATTATTTAACTTGAGAAAGTTTGTTACCATTGTTATCTTTAATATCGATAAACCACCCTTCAGAACTACGAGGAGTCAATAACGGGTACTGGAGACATTCATAAGAGGGATGAAATATGTGAACCGTATGAGGCTTAATGTCACCAATCACCTCCCTGGATGCAACCCCTGTGTTGATTATAGCTGCAATTTCATTAGCAACAGGAGCATCGCCAAGCACCAAGCCGTGTGTTTGTCTGGTAGTTTTTTGAAAAACAATGTGTGCCTGCTCAGATGTTTCGCGCTCAATCGACGGAGAACTGGAATGAATGGGTTGACTTCATTGAGATAGGCCGTAATTTCTTGAATGATATTTTTGTCAGGACCTCTGCCTGCAGCCAATCTCAAGCGCTCAAGCCTGTCGTCTACATACATTCCGCAGTTATTTGGTCCACCATGCCATGACAAATTGAACACACGGTGGTAGGTTCGCCCTAAGATCTTCAAAAATGAAATTCCTGTTGGATACCTTTGAAAGCCTCCAGTAACTCCTATGGCACTAAAAGCAAAAGCATTATTAAAAGAACGGGAATCTTTTTAAAAAACTGTTATTTTTTGTAAAATTTACCATACAAATAGGTAGGTAGTTTAATGTGATAGGCCCTCTGACTGCAACACCATTTTTCATGTCCTCTCTCCTTCTCGAATATAGGCATGTGGCAATAACAACATTTATACACTTCAAAACATTTATACTTGGCTGTTTTAGTCTGTGACATTCAATTTCTTGCAATAAATCACCACTGGATGCACCAATTATATAGTTATCTTTCTAACAAAGTTTTTAAGTTCTCTGTT
Organism: Allygus modestus; assembly: GCA_963675035.1. Classification (NCBI taxonomy): domain Eukaryota; kingdom Metazoa; phylum Arthropoda; class Insecta; order Hemiptera; family Cicadellidae; genus Allygus; species Allygus modestus. The sequence goes on along the minus strand of OY776111.1, from coordinate 122,311,488 downwards.
TTGATTAATAATGGCTTTATTTTTTTATTGTTTTTCAAACAGATTTCACGTTGACTTCTGGGTGAGAAATAGAGTACTTCTTTAAAGCTTTTTGGTTGACTTGTGGGTGAGAAATAGAGTGTTTCTTTACAGCTTTCTGGTGGTCTGGGTGGTTAGAATTGTACTTTTTCACAGCTTTGCAATTAATATCATGATGGTTTCCAGCATAACGTTTAACAGCGTTGCGATGTTGCTCATCTTGAGAGAGAGCGGATGTTTTGGGTCGTCCAACAGACTTTTTGGGAGGTCGCCCACGGCGAAGAGAAGAAACATTGGCGGAAGGAGGTGTAAAGTCTTTATCTATGTTGTACAGATTTTAGAAGGTGGATTATTATTCAAAACCATGTATTCAACGTCTTCATGTCTTGGAGAATGAGAGTAGTTTATAAATGGTGTTAAAATGCCAGAGCGGAGCATGCTGGCTAAATGTGGATGCATCTGGTTGACAATGTAAGTTTTTTGAACTGGGTTACGCCCTAGAGCGAGAGAAGTGGCGTTGGCAATAGCGGACAAGCCCCAGTCAATCAGACTCTCTTGACGTTGGACTGGGACAAAGATAGGTGTGTTATTCATATTATTTGGAAATAGTCGATTCACTAAAGAAAGAAAACTTTTAGTATGCCTACAACCTAAAAAACACTTGTAGTAACCCATGTTAACGCCAAGTTTAAATCATATTCAACTATTGTAGCTTGAAAACCAAAGAAAAACAACAACGAGCTTGATATAATCAGCTTAGTAACATGTTACTAACATGTTACAAACATGTTAGTAACATGTGGTGTTAGCCAAAGGTAATGTGCTTCCATTAAACATCCAAAACTTTGAACACATATTGGCCAAAATACTCAAAATTACTCCTTTTTGGATGAATAATAGGTAAACGGATCTTAAATGTGACGAAAAATTGTTTGTTTGGAATTAAACTGTCTACAACTTTAGTAATTAACACTTTTTGCCATCTCTTACCGTTTCCGTACAAAATGCGCTCAAAGTAGAAAAATTGGAAAAAGTGGGCCTTTTCCCGCCCAAAAAGTGCCTCCAAAACACAAAAATGTAACTTTTGGCAAGTTATCTGAGAGTTCCTCAAGAGCTTTAATTACCAGAGAGGAAGTTAAAAAATCACAGTCCTTGCACACTAACCACTGGCTAAAGCTATTTTTTTTAAATACAACTGTTTCATTACAGTTGCTACATATTCATACATGATTACGTTAGTTTTGGTAGCGTAACAAGTCATTATTCCCGAACTTATTTCACAGATTTTCATAGTAATAAATGCTTATCTTTATTGTATATCTCAACCAATTTTAAATAGAGCTAATTTGAGGATATGTAATTATTTAGTTTGAATGATTTATAACACCTGTTGGTGACAAGGACAAACAAAGTTTTTCGAAAAGAGTAGATATTATAAGCTGGATATACAAAAACTACTATTGTATACATAAACTATTGTATATAAAAATACCCCCGTCGCAGCAAACCTGCGGACTCAGCGAATTTCCAATGCATAATATTTGTCTGAATTCCACATAAAGCCGCAAACCAAGTTTGATAAAAATATATTCACATATAAGCGATTTTAATTATTCTCCATAAGAATAACATTGGTAATGAGTATGTAGGTTTGCTGAAACAAGGAACAGAAACAATTGGTTTTGATGCAATTATAAATAGAATTTAACTAGGCGAAGCCACATACTAAGTTTCATTGATATTCAATCATAAATAAGCGATACCGTATATGACATTCTAGTTATTCTCCATAAGCATAACATGGGAGCTGAGAAAGCAGGTTTGCTGCAACAAGGAACAGAAAAATGGGTTTTTATATAATTATCAATATAACTCAACCAAGTGAAGCTACATACCAAGTTTTATTAATTTATGTTCATAATTAAGGGAGTCCGTACATTTTACTTATCCTCCATAAGAATAACATGGGGGCTGAGTACGGAGGTTTGCTGCTACGGGAATAATCAACAAAAAATCAATTTTTTGTGCAAATATCAATATACCAGTACTACTTGAAGCCACATACCAAGTTTCATCAACATACATTAATAAATAATCGAGATATCAAATTTTATTTATTCTCCATAAGGATAACATTGGACAACGTACTGTGTTTAGCACTTCGAATATATCTGCAACGGTTGCACGTAGAATCACAATTTAACCCATTGGCGTAGACATACGAGCAGGTCTCGTTCCTTACTTGTAATTTTATTAACGTGTGAATTGGAGTATAAAATTGGTGTTTTTAAATGGATTAATGGCATATTTTAATTAAAATATTGTTTTCTTTCAGTTTAGAGAGTCGCATTGGCACACACACAGTAGACATAAGTAAAAATTAGCAAAATCAGTGTTGACCATGTGCAAGTCTCAAAGAATTAACCGATCCCGTCAACTTCCAAGCAAGCCTGCCACCGTTAATTTTACTTGGGCCCTCCCACCAACGTTGCCACAGACCGGTTAACTCATTGAGAGTTGCACAACTGGTCAGTTTTGGTCGTGTGCGGGAATCGAACCCACGAACATCGTATCGCCACCTGGCCAAGGTGTTTCCACGACGTAGCCAACTCAGCTAACACGACCAAGGGCCTGGCGGCGATATTAAGGGTTTTCAGTCAGTCCGCGCCCCTAGCGGATAGAACCGTAGACGCCCGCGGTCATTAGTTACATATTTTGCTGCTAGAGTGCAGCACCAATCAATTCCCGTTATAGGCTACTACAAATAGAATAAAATTACTACCTCAATGGGTTAAACACCAAAATGATTGTTTTGTGGAACTGAACAGATTGGTAAAAGCAAATGTGAAGTTTACATTAAAATAAACTGAGGAAAAGCCAAAAACCTTTTTCCCATAAGGTTAACATGGGAGATTTTATGAGCAGGTTTTTTTGGATTTTCTCCGCAACCACTTAACCTAGGTTAATAATTCAAAATACTAAATTATTTGTTTTTTTAAGCTCTATAACATGGTCAAAACCAAAATTAAGTTTTTTACAAATTTTAGGGTGAAAATGCAAAAAACTGATTTTTGGAAAATTTAAAACCCCCATAAACCCCCCTTGCTATGGTCCGATTTTTCTGGTTTTCGAACTTAAAGTCATGAATGTCATTTTACACATTTGAGCTAAATTTCATCAAAATCGGAAGTTTTTACTCAAGTTATCGTGTTAACGGACACATATATAGATATATATATATATATATATATATATATATATATATACATATATATAAATTTGAACGAATAGTGTTTTTGGCATCTGGGGACCTCAAAACAAAAAGTTATCATGGTCTCGGGCTTAAGTCTTACCATGAGACCTACGGTAATAGCTTCTTCCCTATAGGGGAAATTCGCTAAAACTGAAATTGTAAGGCTGACCAATAAGAATCAAGCGCTGCGCGACAATTTTGCTACATCATGTTAATCAGGAACAGTTTTTTTTCGCACACAGAGGAAGCGGATGCGCCAGGGTAACTCGAAATTTGCGTGGTATGCGGCACTTGAAGCATTGCTGGATGCCTGACCTCAAGATCTGAGTAAGAAAATGGTCTAAAGCAAGTAATGATAATACTATTTTTTTAATTCACATTCAAAAATAGTAGCTCATTGTATTTAAACCATCAGTTATAATAATTCTGTTTAATAAATTGTATAACATGGAACTGTGGCGTCCGGAAGTATAATACTTAACGGACACGCTTAAATTAACATGTTGGCCCAAAATGATGACAAGTTAAACACTCGCAAATCTCTGACACGGCAAGCCATCATTGATGAGCATGCTATTAGCTATTAAATACACATATATAAATTATTCCGACCTGGGACATAAGTACAATAATCTGATTAAACACTGCATAGGAAATAAACTGGATTGTTAACCTCTATCAAATATCAGTCTAATTTAGAATTTAGAGTTTGTTGTGGATTCGAATTATTAACCAATTAGCGAAACCTCAGATTAGTTACCCCCCTCCAAAATTAGAACGGTTTCACATGTTGTAGTGGGTGACCATGCCCCCTTGATCAGACTGACACTGCCGTAACCCTGGAAGCTTCTTGCTGAATGAGAAAGAGTTCAGCCTTGGAAGGTCATACCTGCAGCTTGTGTGCATGCTCGGATCAGCTGTCTCATTGTTATCAGGACTGTGGCCTTATGTAGTTTAGATAATGTGGGGGTGAACCCTCAGAACTATACTTTTCGTTTAGCTACGTAGTGTCACCCATGGCGCATTGAAAAAAAAAACACCAAATAAAAGCCAGGAGAGGCACTAGAGCGGAACTCATGGAACAATACTGCAACTTATCAGTCTCGCTTGAGTTTCCACGCAGTGCAGGCTTGTGCCATGTGTTCTTCTGCTTTAGTGCCTGGCTTTTGTGTTTGGTTCGATTTTATTTTAGCGAATTTCCCCTATAGGGAAGAAGCTATTACCGTAGGTGGCATGGTAAGACTTAAGCCCGAGACCATGATAACTTTTCGTCCAGATGCCAAAAACACTATTCGTTCAAACTTACCGCGATAACTTTTGAAAGAAACATCCGATTTTGATGAAATTTGGCATAAATGTGGAGAGTAGCATTTATCACTTTAAGTTTGAAAACCAGATAGATCGCACTATGGGAAGGGGGTTTTATGGGGGTTTACAATTTTCCAAAAATCTGTTTTTTGCAAATTTGACCCCAAAATGTTAAAAACACTCAATTTTGGTTATAGCCATTTTATAGAGCTTAAAAAAACAAATACTTTAGTATTTTGAATCATTAACCTAGGTTAAGTGGTTGCGGAGAAAATCCAAAAAAACATGTCCCATGTTAATCTTATGGGGAAAGGTTTTTAGATTTTTCTCAGATAGTTTTACTAAAAACTTCACATTTCTGTTTATTAATGTGTTTGGCTCAACAAAACAAACATTTTGGTGTTTCGTTGTTCTACGTCCAACCGTTGCAGAGATATTCAAAGTGCTAAACACAGTACATTGTCCAATGTTATACTTATGGAGAATAAATAAAATTCTATATCTCGATTATTTTTGAATGTATATTAATGAAACTTGGTATGTGGCTTCAACTAGTTGTGGTAGATTGATATTAGCATAAAAACAAGTTTTTTGTTGATAGTCCCCGTAGCAGCAAACCTGCATACTCGGCCCCCATGTTATTCATATGGAGAATAAGTAAAGTTGTATATCTCCCTTAATTATGAACCTAAATTAATAAAACTTGGTATATAGCTTCACCTGGTTCAGTTATATTGATAATTGCAAAAAAAACATATTACTTATCTTCCTCATAGCAGCAAACCTGCGTCCTCAACCTTAATGTTATTCTTATGGAGAATAAATAAAATGCTATATATCACTTATTTATGGATGTATTTTTGGGAAACTTGGTAAGTAGCTCTATGTAGTAGTGAGTCACATATATATTCATTGGAAATTCGCTGAATATGCAGGTTTGCTGCGACGGGCGTATTTGTATTCATTGCATTTACAGTTCCCGGTTTTAGCTTTATTTGTGTTTTTTCCAGCGTTGCCTGGGTTGTGCCACTCATTTTTTGTGTTATTTGGTTATGTTCTAGATATTTTTTTTCACTTGAAGATGGGATTAATTCTAGATTCTGAAACGTTGTGAAACTTGTTTTCCTCTTTCAGTGATGGCAAGTGTTCACAATAATTTCTTAACACTTCGATAGCGTGTGGGACGCCGGCATCCCATCGCGGTCTCAGAGCGCATGCGCGTGGGACACCGGCTTACCACCAAGTCCACTTATATTAACATTGACTCAGTGTAATCTCAGGCTGGGCCAGAGGAGGATGATATTTTTTTTTTGCGTGTCGCTCAGAATGCGAGCTTTATTTTGGTGTAGGTTGGTAGTAAATTTCCCCCAATATCCTGGCCATCATAAGACTTCCCTGCATTCGTTTTTGTCCCACTTAGTCCCTCTAGATGGCGACCGTGGTTGACTACTGCTATCTGGATTGTGCTGCGACCTGTTGGCGCTTTGTAGAACTACGTCCAGTTGTTTTGTAACGCAGTACAGCACCGTACAGTGTTAGCGAATTTCCCCTATAGGGAAGAAGCTATTACCGTAGGTGGCATGGTAAGACTTAAGCCCGAGACCATGATTACTTTTTTTTGAGGTTCCCAGATGCCAAAAACACTATTTGTTCAAATTTATATATATATATATATATATATATATATATATATATATATATATATATATATATATATATATATATATATATATATATATATATATATATAGACATCCTAATATCACTGTGAAAGCCTTAAAGAAAGAATCGTTATGGCAAAAAGGGGAATCGTTCCTGTAAAGGGAATAGGAATTTAATGTTTTTGAGAAATTTTGCAACATTGCCGGCTGCTTTAATGATAGCGATATATCAAGACCATATAAAACGGCTGCTATAATGATGGCAGTAACAAATATATACACCGGCTGTTACAATGGTGTTGGTATGTATGGCTGATATAATGATATCACACTTGTACAATGGTAGGAAGTTTTGCATATTTTTAAATTTTTAAAATCAAAAACTCATTTTGAACCTAAATAGGAGGTTCATAAACATTATTCACTTATAAAATAACATATACTACATTCCTATAAGTGGCTGCCATAACGATACTTTCTTTATGGCTTTCATAGTGATATTAGGATGTCTATATATATATATATATATATACATGTACAGCTCGCAAACAAAACGGCAGCCATACATAGGATATTTTGCATTTAAAGTGGCAGCCACCTGGTTGTGGCAGCCGAATACGGCTGCCACTTTATTTCTCAGTGCTAAACAGATTTATGAAGACAAACACATTTAGCTTTATTTTGAAAATTAAAATTGGCTGCCATAGTGATGTTGGTATGAAAAATCGTATACGTTTAAGGTTCCATGTTTACTCGCCAGAGCCGCGCCACCGTCGGTTGCCGTATAAGATGCCGAGTATAGAGTTTGTACACCACGGCATCATTATGGCAGCTGTAAATATGGCAACTATGTCATGAGTCACATCTTGCCTTATCGTCACGTCACCTGCGTGAAGCCGACCGCGTGACCCAACCCGACATCGTGACGCGTGACGTACCGCGCGATGCTCCATTTCCAGTCTTGACCCCCACACTTCCACATGTGGACGCGTCAACAAAACAACACCGCCTGCCATTTTGTGACATAGGGAGTGAACATTGGTGTATCTTGCTAAAAACCCTTTTGCTATTTAGAATAACTCGTGCTTGACGCATTTTTGTTTAAATAATGTGTAGTAATAATTTCGTGTCCTAATTAACATTGAATGGACAAAACTTAACATTTGTAAATTAATATTGAATTTCTGCAACTTTCCAGCATATTAATAAACGATCATGTAATTTAATTTCTTAAAGTTTCTCATGATATACTTGAATTCGAGTTATTATAAATTGCCTTTTATTTTTAAAGTAATAGTATTTATTTTAACTGTCCATTGCGATTCCATGACCATGGCGATTTTTTAAAAAGGTAGATACTGTATTCTAATTTCTGCCATTGATTCATTTATGTAATATTAAGACTACAAAGAAATCAGTTTTTTATTGTTTCTTATTATTAGGTATAGGTACAATTTATTGTTACCGGGCATCGTGCCTTCATTAATGTGCTAATTTATCAAAAAGGTAGAAAATTTAGATGATGTAACTGAATAATTTACAATATATTTTAGACTAAAGATAGTAATTAAACTCTGTAGAGAATACCATCATATTCGTCCTTCGCAAAAAAATTATGTGCAGTCATATAGAAATAATCAAAAACCTTTCAAACTAACTGTAAAGTATATAAATGATTTTAATTTTTACCATCAAATCATGAGTTTTATAACAACTAATTAAGAAACATTTATCAAAAAGCTTAATAGTTTTGTCAAACAAACTCGTCTTGTTTCATTAAGAATTAATGTTCTCCCAGTTAATCATAGTTTTTATTTCTTCCCTTATACGTGGCATATGGAGGAAGTATTGTTCTGCAAACATGTTTTGATTTGAGTTATTAGTAGACATAGCGATTTAAATTGTTACCTGAATCAGAAAAAGGTAGTTTTTAAGATTATATCCATGACTGTTGGTATGTATGGATATAGACCAGAAGACCACGCATGTTTAAAACTGATTTGTTATTACATCAGTCAATCAAATAAACAATAATAACTAATCCTATTTCCATATTTGACATTAAAATTTGAGAATTGAACGATAAAATAAACTGTATCAGGAAAGTGGCACATAGGCCTACTTTCTTCCTTTTACTAATTTTAACCAATAAATGGCTTTATATTTACTAAATACATATAAATAAAATTAGAGTTTTGTCTGTACATTGCTTGGAATTATGAAATTTTGCATATTTTCACGTTTTACACCCTAAAAAAGCCAACACAAGTATTATATCAATTTCTGTCTGTCTGTCTGTCCGTCTGCCTGTCTGTCGGTAACGCTCAAGGACGGGTTTTTGTTTGCTTTTCACGGGAAAATGGATGCATTGACATTGATGAAACTTTGTTTCTTTGTTCTATATGTGCATGAGAAGGTTTTAGGCTACTCTAAACTGTCATAAGCCTTTTTGAAAAAGAATGGCGGCCGGTAAAAAACGTAATTTCATGCGATTTTGGTCACGTTTTTTCGCTTTTCACAGAGAAACGGGTTCACTGATTTCGATGATACTTTGTTTCTATGTTCTAAATGTGCGTTAGAAGGTTTTAGGTTGAATTATTTTTTTTTTAGATCACCTTACGACTCTCTCCCACGGGGTTTTAAAGATCCTATGTTATTCTTATGCACAAAGCAATATTTATTTATATTGAACTAGATGATGACTTAATAGTTATTCTATAAACAGATGTTGTAGATCTTATTTAAAACTTTTAATCAAGATTGGTAATAAATTATATAAGTATACAGAGAAGATATCTATATACAAAAATTAAAGTTTTGTCTGTACATTGCTTGGAATTATGACATTTTTGCATAATTTCGCGTTTTACACCCTAGCGGAGCCAAAACAAGTCATCTCTCAATTTTTGTCCATCTGTCTGTCCTTCAGTAACGCTCAAGGACGTGTTTTTGTTCGCTTTTCCCGGGAAAACGGTTGCACTGATTTCGATGAATCTTTGTTTCTTTGTTCAATACATTTGTGAGAAGGTTTTAGGTTATTTTAAACTGTCATGCGCCTTTTTTTAAATTATTGAGGCCGCTCAAAAACGTGTTTTCGCGCGGGTTTGATCGTGTTTGCTCGCTTTTCATAGGGAAACGGGGGAACTAATTTAGATGAAACTTTGTTCTGTTTTCTAGATTATATGCTACTTCAACACTTTGAATTCACCTCAGGGCTACAAACCACGGGATTTTCAAGATACCATCTTATGGTTATGGACAAAGCATTGATTATACTAAGCCAGTTAATAATTTAAGAATATTTATTCCATAATCAGCTGTTGTAGTTCTCATTTAAAATGTTGAGTGAAGATTGGTAATAAATAACAGAAGTATACAGAGTGGACATATTATTTAAATCTATATTTTTCAAACACATTCACTTGCTTGCATTGTGATCACTGTAACTAAAAAACGACAATGTCTAAGAAGTTGAAATTTTGTATAGTGGTTCCCCTTATTCTGCAGATGTACAATAAGGCTAGGTTTGAAACAAAATCGTACCCGGCTTAGCCCTTATTGTTTACCCTAATATTTTAGTGCTGGCGATCTTATGAGCATTAGTTCGGACCTTTTTAGTTGAAATTTGGTAGGAAAATACTTAATATATCAGAACAAACACAAGCCTATTCCCGTTAAGATCGTGTTTTAGGGCCCCACCCCCGAACCTTCAGAATACTTATTTTAACAATCTTGCACATGCTACTGGACTGATGAAGATAAAATTCGGTAGAAAAAAAGCAGATAAAATAATGTCAAATGGGGCTCTGCCCCACTGACCTCTAATATAATCTTCACAAATTACTCAACCAATAGAGCTAAAATTTGGTACTTTAAAGGAAATCAGCAACAACAACAAGGTCCACAATGGGGAGTCATGGTGTTCTTCTCTAGAGATTTCATACAGACACTTTGTGTGTTTGAGAAATGGGGGGACGAGATCTTTGCCACTCTAAATAGATCTTTTATGAAGCCAACTACTGAGTGTCTCAAATTAACACTAAATTTGAAAATTATTTTTGGATAAGATTAAGGGGTTGAGGAGTTTTACTAGGTCCTTTTTAAAAGGTGGGAACAGGACATTGGAAAACAGTTATTCTTTTCAAATTCATATATTATTTAGACATACAACCCGTACGAAGGACGGGTACACAGCTAGTATTGAATACAATGTTCGTAATATTAGCCTAAATCTATTTTTATTTTAGGCACTACTGAATCACATGCTTTACACGTTGGTTTTAAGAGAGACGAAGCCCCTTCCTTCCTATTGTTTAATGCTAACTTGAAGGAACATACCAAATGTTATTAAAATTAAAATCGAATAAGAAATAAATGACAAGTTTTTATCCGTATTAATACGATAATTTGACGACGTATTTAGTTTACCGCTAAATGAAAATGTCAGTTTTCTCCGCAGCCATTGGTCGTAGAATAATAATTCGAAATACTAATTTATTTAGTATTTTGGCCTTTAAAGTTGTGATAGTTAAACATGAATTAAAGTTTAAAGTTTTTCTAGCTGCCAGTCGCGTCCTCGCCCGTAAGATAAATCTGTGTAATAATAACAGTTGTAGCTGGTGTTACATAAAGTAAACCTTGCAATATTTCATCTATTTACCCTATAATTTAAACTTTAAATTCCCCTTTAGTTTAGGTATGAGAAATATATTTTTATTCCCCACCAGAAACAGTGTATATAGGCTTATCATATTATGTAAATCACCATATGTAGACACCACATAATTTTTATAATCGTAGTGATTATACACTAAATATTACGGTTTTTAATATATTTAGCTTTGAAAAATAAAAACGGCCGCTATTCTGAAATAGTACAAAGTAGAAACTTGATATTCCATACCAAAATGGGTCTTATTATGTGTAATATATGTACCGAGTTTTAAGATGATATCTTCAAATTTGTCTAAGATACAACGTATTTAAGTAAAAGATATACACAAACAGATAGACGGGATGAAAATAAGCGTTTTAGGATATATACCTTTATATGAACTTTTTTATTTATTTTGTATGAGGACTCATATTCCAGAGTCCTGAAGGTTTTTTTAACACCCTGTAGATATTTATGCGGCGTCCACAGTTTGAAAATAATTTAAAAACAGTTGTTTCATAGTGGTTGCTAGGTAACCTAAAAATAATTATTTTGTTTTTGTTTTGAGAAGTTTCCTGGGTTAGGAATAAAGGAGCACATTTGTTATGAGATTTGCGTCTTTCATTTCACTACATTTGGTGACCCCGACGTGATTAAACGATGGTTCTTACTCGCGAGGGACATCGACAAGCGGCCGAGGAACAACAACCACAACAGCAGCCGCAGCCAAATAATGACCATCAACAGCCACCGATTCAACAGCCACAGGACGACGCCGGCAACATCGCTCACCTTCACGAAGCTTTGCAAGGCTTGTTCGCTATCACACAACAACAACAAGCCGCCATCACCCATCTGCAGCAAAATATGGTTCAGCTACATCCACAAAATCGTGCTACCATAAAGTTGCCCCCGTTTTTTAGCAACGACCCACGGCTGTGGTTTGCTCAGGTAGAGGCACTGTTCCGGTTTCACAATGTAGTCGACGAAGTCTCCAAATTCACCTACATCATCGGTCAGCTTGACGCACAAGGGGCACAGGAGATCGCGGACATCATTCGGACACCACCCGCAGACGCACCGTACACGACTCTTAAGGATGAACTCATCAGACGCGTCAGCGTATCCGAGCAGCAGCGTGTCCGTCAACTATTAACCGGTGAGGAACTTGGAGATCGCACACCGTCACAGTTCCTCCGCCATCTCCGCTCTTTATCCGGCGCTGTGCCTGACTTCATTTTGCGTACGCTTTGGACACAGCGTTTACCCTCACATGTCCAGGCAATCATCCAACCACATATGATTGATCCCACCATCACCATGGACCGACTTGCCTCCATCGCTGACAACATTTTAGAAGTGACGCCAGCCGTGCCGGCTCAATTCGCTTCCGTCGCATCACACAATCCTGCCGTCAATCGGGTAATTGTTCCTGCTACTGCTTCTACATCAGCGACCGTTGCCACCGACTCCTCTACTGACTCGACATCAGCACGTATAGATGACCTCACTCGACCTAGAGGGATGGAGCATCAGGTCAAACATCGCACTGTCCATTATATCCGTACTACCCCAGGACCTCCTGTCTCGAGTCGCCCTCGTCGTTTAGCCCCAGACCGTCTCCGCATCGCCACAGCAGCGTTCGAAACCATGATGCGAGAGGGCATTGCACGCCGCTCTGATGGGCCTTGGTCATCGCCTCTCCATATGGTACCCAAGAAGCCTGACAGCTGGCGTCCCTGCGGCGACTACAGGGCGCTCAATGCGAGGACTATTCCCGACAAATACCCGGTGCGTCATATTCACGACTTCGGGAACAATCTTCGCGGCTCGACCATCTTCTCCACCATCGACCTTGTTAAGGCGTACAATCAAATCCCAGTCAATCCAGCAGACATTGCGAAAACGGCCATTACTACTCCTTTCGGTCTTTTCGAATTCCCCTTCATGTCCTTTGGCCTCCGCAACGCTGGACAGACCTTTCAGCGCTTCATAGACGAAATTTTGACTGGCCTCGATTTCTGTTTCGCGTACATTGACGATATCTTAGTGTTTTCGAAATCTCCAGAGGACCATTGCCGTCACCTACGCTCCCTGTTCGAACGACTTGACCAGTATGGCATTCTGCTCAATGTCAAAAAAAGCATCTTCGGTGTGGACAAGGTCTCTTTTCTCGGCTATGAGGTATCCGCTCAAGGGCACACGGCCTGAGCAAACGGAATTTATATAGTATAACTAGCTGGTACCCGACGCGACTTCGTTCGCAAAATCTTTATTCATTAGGATCGGATTCCTGTTTTTCTCGCTGGTAAATATATGTTTACTAAAGAAACTCAAATAAAATCATTACTCCATAAGGTAAACACTGACAAACGAATTAAAAATAAATTTTTAATGCCAATAAGGTGGAGCCCAAAACATGTTGAGTATTGTCAGTACCCTATAGCAATGACATTGTATATGTAGTCATTGCCTATAGGTTTGATTCTAATCTACTTATCTTTCTATCGTATTTCAGCTCCATCATTCCATTGTTATACATGTGTCAGTGAACGTAACTATGAATGCCAGTGTGGTGTAGCTTCATAGGACTGTCGAATAAGAACGATATTTGATTAGAATTTTAGCTTAATGTGTTCAATAGTTGGTTGTGATAGTTAAAATGGGAATAACAAAGGTTCACTTTGCAGAGGAGTAGGCCTATTATTCTTAGAATTATATAGCTATATCATTCTACCAAGGTTTAAGTCCATCATTCCAGTGGTAGGTGTGAAATAGTATAGATATCTATGCATCCCACTCGGGCAGAGCCACAAGGGATCTTTTGATTAGGGAAACGTCAATTTTGATTATTGTGTTTATCTATTGTTTTGTGTTGGCGTGTGATGATTGGTATGGGTATACTAAAGGCTAGTGCGGGGCGTAGCCTTTAATTATAATACAGCCTGTGATTTTTTAGCTGTCAGCTATCATTCTACTGAATTTCAGCTCCATTAGTCCAATAGTAGGTGCAAGATGGTTGAAGGTAAGGAGGGCAGATCCCTACAACATTTGCGGCATAGGCTTATGATTTACCCTGTTATATTAGCTGCGTTCCTACCGAATTATAGATCAAAATCATCACTAATACCTACAATATTTTCATAAGAGTCCAGTAGGGTAGAGCCCCTAAGGTTTAGGACTTTTACTAATGGCTAGAATCCTTCTAATGGTTAATCTGGTTTACCATGTAAATATTGAACGCAATTGGAAATATAGTGTAGAAGAGCATAAAGGACAAAGAAACAAAGATTAATTTAAATACTGGATATATACGTTATATCTTCCAATGTTTGATTCGTTGGGTGAAATTTCAAATGATTGTTTATTTAATATTGATTTGTTTTAACACCAACCATAATCCCACAAGATTTACCCTACAGGTCGCTAAATAATTAAATATACCGCTGTTTACAATATTATATATTAGTCTTCTGTAAAAATTATCACTAATCTTTCCTCCATATTATAATAACGTTGTAACTTTGAAGTTCATTGAGGCAAAACCCTAAATTCTTAGGACTTAGATAAACCTTCCTATGGTTGAAGTGAATGACTATGCCCAGTTTCATTGAAATTTGATGAGTGGTATAGATAAACAGACAAACATTTATTTTGATGTACAGAGTTTCATTCGGTTAAATTTAATTTACTAACATTTTTATAAAATGTTATTAAATAACCAGTGATCATACGCAATTTGCCTATGAATGTATTTTTACCTAAGTACACATTTTACTTAGCATTTAATATTTTACATTTAACACACGGTCTAAGGATCAACTGCAATATCCCATACATAGACAAAAGTTATATGAAAATACTCCCCACTATATGGGTTTAAGGTTTTACAACAAATTGCCAAATCATTTTAAGGAATTAAATTTAGTAAAATTTAAGTGTGCCTTAAAAGAAATTTTAGTTGATAAGGTTTATTATAAAGTACATGATTTTTTAAATGACAATACATAGGAGTTGGTCTAAACAACAAATTTATTTGATATCTTGATCATGTATAGAATTAGTTTATTTTATAAGAGATATTGACGAGCAACCTGTTTACTTTACAAATAATGTATTGTTTGTAAACTGTGTGAATGTTATGTTGTAATAAATATCTTGAATCTTGAACTTACAACATTAAATTTACATCACACTTCGGAGTATATATTTACGCTTTTTGGATTAAAAGGTTACCAGAAGCGTTTTTGCAATTGTTTTAATAACAAAGAATTACTTCAAAAAATATGCGATTTAAATATGTAAGATCCTTACTAAAGATTACTAGCACTGACGATCCCCTGACGAAAAGATTGATTGTAAGCGAAAAACATTGGTTTGCATTCTGTCATGAAATTAATTAACTTTTTCGACAAACATACTCATGTTTATCAAATCACTTTACTTAATAATATAAATTCCTAATTTTATGGCAAATGGGGCAAAGCCCTGATGGAATTTAGGATTTTCTTGAATTATGACACTTGTAAGAAAAAAATCACATTTTGATATGCAATATGTTATGGTTTTGTCACGATAACCCCGTAAACTTTGGTACGGTGTATTTTTTCCGTTTGATTATAAACACAGGTCTATCTCAACAAAACAAGTAGGTAGCGAGCCCAGATGGTGTTTATAGTACACATGACGAAGATAAGATAGTGGCGCCAAGATAAGACCCCCTAGTTCCACTCCTGCTAAGATAGCAAATAAAAAGGTTGTAACCAATTTGACCCCGCAACACCTTCGTGTGTTAAACTGTGTGGTCCACGTTATGTCTCACAGCCCTTACGTGACGCCAAGAAATAGGTAGGGGCGCTGCAATAGGCCCCGCCCCGGGGTTGTTGTGCCCCTCCCCACCTGAGACCATAGATGGACCAGGGTTCAGTGGAAGCAGACCCTCACCCATTTATTAGTTTCACAGTAACAATAAACTCAACAAACACAAATTAATCCTGTTGTGTAGATTCATTGGAAATATGTTAACAATTGATAATAGATTATACGATAGCTGATTAGTAATAAGAGTTAAATTTGCAGTGCCTTTATCGCAAACAAAATTACTGAGATAGCCTATTATGAAGGATAAAGTGTCCCTGTAAAGGGAATAGGAATTTAATGTTTTTGAGAAATTTGGCAACATTGCCGGCTGCTTTAATGATAGCGATATATCAAGACCATATAAAACAGCTGCTATAATGATGGCAATAACAAATATATACACCGGCTGTTACAATGGTGTTGGTATGTATGGCTGTTATAATGATATCACACTTGTACAGTGGTAGGAAGTTTTGCATATTTTTAAATTTTTAAAATCAAAAACTCATTTTGAACCTAAATAGGAGGTTCATAAACATTATTCACTTTAAAAATAACATATACTACATTCCTATAAGTGGCTGCCATAACGATTCTTTCTTTACGGCTTTCACAGTGATATTAGGATGTCTATATATATATATATATATATATATATATTGTTATTGCCATCATTATAGCAGCTGTTTTATATGGTCTTGATATATATATATATATATATATATATATATATATATATATATATATATATATATATATAGACATCCTAATATCACTGTGAAAGCCGTAAAGAAAGAATCGTTATGGCAGCCACTTATAGGAATGTAGTATATGTTATTTTTAAAGTGAATAATGTTTATGAACCTCCTATTTAGGTTCAAAATGAGTTTTTGATTTTAAAAATTTAAAAATATGGAAAACTTCCTACCATTGTACAAGTGTGATATCATTATAACAGCCATACATACCAACACCATTGTAACAGCCGGTGTATATATTTGTTATTGCCATCATTATAGCAGCTGTTTTATATGGTCTTGATATATCGCTATCATTAAAGCAGCCGGCAATGTTGCCAAATTTCTCAAAAACATTAAATTCCTATTCCCTTTACAGGGACACTTTATCCTTCATAATAGGCTATCTCAGTCATTTGTTTGCGATAGTGGCACTGCAAATTGAACTCTTATTACTAATCAGCTGTCGTATAATCTATTATCAATTGTTAACATATTTCCAATGAATCTACACAACATGATTAATTTGTGTTTGTTGAGTTTATTGTTACTGTGATACTAATAAATGGGTGATGATCTGCTTCCACTGAACCCTGGTCCATCTATGGTCTCAGGTGGGGAGGGGCACAACAACCCCGGGGCGGGGCCTATTGCAGCGCCCCTATCTATTTCTTGGCGTCACGTAAGGGCTGTGAGACATAACGTGGACCACACAGTTTAACACACGAAGGTGTTGCGGGGTCAAATTGGTTACAACCTTTTTATTTGCTATCTTAGCAGGAGTGGAACTAGGGGGTCTTATCTTGGCGCCACTATCTTATCTTCGTCATGTGTACTATAAACACCATCTGGGCTCGCTACCTACTTGTTTTGTTGAGATAGACCTGTGTTTATAATCAATCAAACTGAAAAAATACACCGGACCAAAGTTTACGGGGATATCGTGACAAAACCACAACACATATTGCATATCAAAATGTTATTTTTTCTTACAAGTATCATAATTCAAGAAAATCCTAAATTCCATCAGGGCTTTGCCCCATTTGCCATAAAATTAGGAATTTATATTATTAAGTAAAGTGATTTGATAAACATGATTATGTTTGTCGAAAAAGTTAATTAATTTCATGACAGAATTCAAACCAATGTTTTTCGCTTACAATCAATCTTTTCGTCAGGGGATCGTCAGTGCTAGTAATCTTTAGTAAGGATCTTACATATTTAAATCACATATTTGTGAAGTAATTCTTTGTTAATAAAACAATTCCAAAAAATAAAACAGTTCCATTTTGAGCAGGTCAATCCAAATCAAATAGATCAAATAATTTCATCTTTTCAAAATAAATTTTCCGCAGGGAGCGATGAAGTTCCTATTATCATCTTAAAAAAAGCTAAAAACTATCATGTACATCCCCTCGCACATCTAATTAATTCCTCTCTTATATCCGGACTATTTCCCAAACAACTAAAAATTGCTAAAGTAGTACCTGTCTATAAAAAAGGCGATGGAACACAGGCTGAGAGCTACAGACCAGTGTCGCTACTGACATCTATCTCTAAAGTCTATGAGAGAGTGGTGTACAAACAGGTGCTAAATTATTTAGAGACTAACAATCTTTTGGATGGACAGCAACATGTTTTCCGACAAGGAAGATCAACAATCACGGCAATGATTGACTTTGTTGAAAATATAATCAATGAAGTTGATAAATGTAATAATCCAGTTGGAATTCTCATGGATCTAACACGGGCGTTTGATAGTGTTGTCCATAGCAAACTTTTAGATATAATTTATAGTTTAGGAATCCAGAATAAAGAATATAAGTGGTTTGATTCTTATCTGACTGGGCGTCAGCAATATGTTCAATTATATTATAAAAAAGGGAAATGTATTAAAAAGTATTCATCGGAAATGCAAACACTTTGTTACGGAGTCCCACAAGGCTCTATTTTAGGCCCGTTGCTCTTTATATGCTACATTACAGGGTTACCTCTGGTAACTCCTAGTGATGGGAACAAGCTTTGCTTGTATGCGGATGATACAAATTTAATTGTATCCGGTACTAGTTTAGAAACCATTGAACAATCTTCGAATGACACTTTAAATTTTATCAACAGCTTTTTTAACACACGAAATTTATTACTCAATCCAACTAAAACAAATTTAATTTAATTTAAAACCAAAAAATCCAAATCAAAAATTGTGCCAAATATTAGTATTAATGAGCACAAACTTTATCTAGCCACTCTAAATTTCTTAGTTTAATAATTGATGAAAATTTAAGTTGGGACCTACATGTTGATTCGGTACTCAGTAAAATGGCATCTGGTCTGTATGCGATGAGGAAAATGTCTAAAAGTTGTAGTATCGAAACTTTGAAACAAATATATTTTGCTCTGATCCACTCACATATCTCATATGGAATTAGTATTTACGGATCGACAAAGAAAAACAATTTGGACAAAATTCTAAAACTACAAAAAAAAGCTATTAGAATAATGTTAAATCTAAAATGGAAAGACTCAGTAAAGGCCATATTTGCTGAGCTTAAAATTCTGACTGTTTATAATCTTTACATTTTTGAAACAATTATTTTAACCCTGCGGTTGGGTTTAAGAAATGTAGTAAGTCATAACTACAACACGAGACATCGTCTCAAAATTGAGAAACACAACCTAGAATTTTTTAAGAAAAAAAACTTCGCATATGGGTTCTAAACTCTTAAAATATATTCCAGTAGAAATAAGAAACATAACAAATGATACAAAATTCAAGAAAGCACTAAAGGCATACCTCACAAGTCATCCTGTTTACTCAATTGAGGAGTTCTATTGTCTAGACGCAGCAGGGTAGTTTTGCTTACATAAATAATTTTTTCTATTTTCTCTCAGGTTTTATTTTTTTGTTTGTATTTTCTTTAGTAAAACTGTTCTGTAGATTCAACTGTTAAGTTGTAGCTTAGATTAGTTTCTTAGTTTTAGTTGCAGTACAGTGATAGTACCTGCATGACACTATTCAATCTGTAAACTTGTACAGTTAATGAATAAAGATGTTTGAATTGAATTGAATTGCAAAAACGCTTCTGGTAACCTTTTAATCCAAAAAGCGTAAATATATACTCCGAAGTGTGATGTAAATTTAATGTTGTGAGTTCAAGATTCAAGATATTTATTGCAACATAACATTCACACATTTTACAAACAATACATTATTTGTAAAGTAAACAGGTTGCTCGTCAATATCTCTTATAAAATAAACTAATTCTATACATGATCAAGATATCAAATAAATTTGTTGTTTAGACCAACTCCTGTTGTATATGTATTGTCATTTAAAAAATCATGTACTTTATAATAAACCTTATCAACTAAAATTTCTTTTAAGGCACACTTAAATTTTACTAAATTTAATTCCTTAAATGATTTGGCAATTTGTTGTAAAACCTTAAACCCATATAGTGGGGAGTATTTTCATATAACTTTAGTCTATGTATGGGATATTGGAGTTGATCCTTAGACCGTGTGTTAAATTTAAAATGTTAAATGCTAAGTAAAATGTGTACTTAGGTAAAAATACATTCATAGGCAAATTGCGTATGATCACTGGTTATTTAATAACATTTTATAAAAATGTTATTAAATTAAATTTAACCGAATGAATCTCTGTACATCAAAATAAATGTTTGTCTGTTTATCTATACCACTCATCAAATTGCAATGAAACTGGGCATAGTCATTCACTTCAACCATAGGAAGGTTTATCTAAGTCCTAGAAATTTAGGGTTTTGCCTCAATGAACTTCAAAGTTACAACGTTATTATAATATGGAGGAAAGATTAGTGATCATTTGTACAGAAGACTAATATATAATATTGTAAACAGCGGTATATTTAATTATGTAGCGACCTGTAGGGTAAATCTTGTGGGATTATGGTTGGTGTTAAAACAAATCAATATTAAATAAACAATCATTTGAAATTTCACCCAACGAATCAAACATTGGAAGATATAACGTATATATCCAGTATTTAAATTAATCTTTGTTTCTTTGCCCTTTATGCTCTCCTACACTATATTTCCAATTGCGTTCAATATTTACATGGTAAACCAGATTAACCATTAGAAGGATTCTAGCCATTAGTAAAAGTCCTAAACCTTAGGGGCTCTACCCTACTGGACTCTTATGAAAATATTGTAGGTATTAGTGATGATTTTGATCTATAATTCGGTAGGAACGCAGCTAATATAACAGGGTAAATCATAAGCCTATGCCGCAAATGTTGTAGGGATCTGCCCTCCTTACCTTCAACCATCTTGCACCTACTATTGGACTAATGGAGCTGAAATTCAGTAGAATGATAGCTGACAGCTAAAAAATCACAGGCTGTATTATAATTAAAGGCTACGCCCCGCACTAGCCTTTAGTATACCCATACCAATCATCACACACCAACACAAAACAATAGATAAACACAATAATCAAAATTGACGTTTCCCTAATCCAAAGATCCCTTGTGGCTCTGCCCGAGTGGGATGCATAGATATCTATACTATTTCACACCTACCACTGGAATGATGGACCTAAAGCTTGGTAGAATGATATAGCTATATAATTCTAAGAATAATAGGCCTACTCCTCCGCAAAGTGAACCTATGTTATTCCCATTTTAACTATCACAACCAACTATTGAACACATTAAGCTAAAATTCTAATCAAATATCGTTCTTATTCGACAGTCCTTTGAAGCTACACCACACTGGCATTCATAGTTACGTTCACTGACACATGTATAATAATGGAATGATGGAGCTGAAATACGATAGAAAGATAAGTAGATTAGAATCAAACCTATAGGGTACTGACAATACTCACCATGTTTTGGGCTCCACCTTATTGGCATTAAACATTTATTTTTAATTCGTTTGTCAGTGTTTACCTTATGGAGTAATGATTTTATTTGAGTTACTTTAGTAAAAATATATTTACCAGCGAGAAAAACAGGAATCCGATCCTAATGAAGAAAGATTTTGCGAACGAAGTCACGTCGGGTACCAGCTAGTTATACTATATAAATATCTACAGGGTGTTAAAAAAACCTTCAGGGCTCTGGAATATGAGTCCTCATACAAAATAAATAAAAAAGTTCAAATAAAGGTATATATCCTATCCCGTCTATCTGTATGTGTATATCTTTTACTTAAATACGTTGTATCTTAGACAAATTTGAAGATATCACCTTAAAACTCGGTACATATATTACACATAATAATACCCATATTGGTATGGAATATCAAGTTTCTACTTTGTACTATTTCAGAAAAGCGGCCGTTTTTATTTTTCAAAGCTAAATATATTAAAAACCGTAATAATTAGTGTATAATCACTATGATTATAAAAATGAGGTGGTGTCTACGTATGGTGATTTACATAATATGATAAGCCTATATACACTGTTTCTGGTGGGGAATAAAAATATATTTCTCATACCTAAACTAAAGGTGAATTTAAAGTTTAAATTATAGGGTAAATAGATGAAATATTGCAAGGTTTACTTTATGTAACACCAGCTACAACTGTTATTATTACACAGATTTATCTTACGGGCGAGGACGCGACTGGCAGCTAGAAAAACTTTAAACTTTAATTCATGTTTAACTATCACAACTTTAAAGGCCAAAATACTAAATAAATTAGTATTTCGAATTATTATTCTACAACCAATGGCTGCGGAGAAAACTGACATTTTCATTTAGCGGTAAACTAAATACGTCGTCAAATTATTGTATTCTTATACGGATAAAAACTTGTCATTTATTTCTTATTCGATTTTAATTTTAATAACATTTGGTATGTTCCTTCAAGTTAGCATTAAACAATAGGAAGTAAGGGGCTTCGTCTCTCTTAAAACCAACGTGTAAAGCATGTGATTCAGTAGTGCCTAAAATAAAAATAGATTTAGGCTAATATTACGAACATTGTATTCAATACTAGCTGTGTACCCGTCCTTCGTACGGGTTGTATGTCTAAATAATATATGAATTTGAAAAGAATAACTGTTTTCCAATGTCCTGTTCCCACCTTTTAAAAAGGACCTAGTAAAACTCCTCAACCCCTTAATCTTATCCAAAAATAATTTTCAAATTTAGTGTTAATTTGAGACACTCAGTAGAAGATCTATTTAGAGAGGCAAAGATCTCGTCCCCCCATGTCTCAAACACACAAAGTGTCTGTATGAAATCTCTAGAGAAGAACACCATGACTCCCCATTGTGGACCTTGTTGTTGTTGCTAATGTCCTTTAAAGTACCAAATTTTAGCTCTATTGGTTGAGTAATTTGTGAAGATTATATTAGATGTCAGTGGGGCAGAGCCCCATTTGACATTATTTTATCTGCTTTTTTTTCTACCGAATTTTATCTTCATCAGTCCAGTAGCATGTGCAAGATTGTTAAAATAAGTATTCTGAAGGTTCGGGGGTGGGCCCTAAAACATGATCTTAACGGGAATAGGCTTGTGTTTGTTCTGATATATTAAGTATTTTCCTACCAAATTTCAACTAAAAAGGTCCGAACTAATGCTCATAAGATCGCCAGCAATAAAATATTAGGGCAAACAATAAGGTCTAAGCCGGGTACGATTTTGTTTCAAACCTAGCCTTATTGTACATCTGCAGAATAAGGGGAACCACTATACAACATTTCAACTTCTTAGACATTGTCGTTTTTTTGTTACAGTGTTCACAATGCAAGCAAGTGAATGTGTTTGAAAAATATAGATTTAAATAATATGTCCACTCTGTATACTTCTGTTATTTATTACCAATCTTCACTCAACATTTTAAATGAGAACTACAACAGCTGATTATGGAATAAATATTCTTAAGTTATCAACTGGCTTAGTATAATCAATGCTTTGTCCATAACCATAAGATGGTATCTTGAAAATCCCGTGGTTTGTAGCCCTGAGGTGAATTCAAAGTGTTGAAGTAGCATATAATCTTCTAACGTAAGTGTAGAACACAGAACAAAGTTTCATCTAAATTAGTTCCCCCGTTTCCCTATGAAAAGCGAGCAAACACGTTTTTGAGCGGCCTCAATACTTTAAAAAAGGCGCATGACAGTTTAAAATAACCTAAAACCTTCTCACAAATGTATTGAACAAAGAAACAAAGATTCACCGAAATCAGTGCAACCGTTTTCCCGGGAAAAGCGAAGAAAAACACGTCCTTGAGCGTTACTGAAGGACAGACAGACGGACAAAAATTGAGAGAAGACTTGTTTTGGCTCCGCTAGGGTGTAAAACGCGAAATTATGCAAAAATGTCATAATTCCAAGCAATGTACAGACAAAACTTTAATTTTTGTATATAGATATCTTCTCTGTATACTTATATAATTTATTACCAATCTTGATTAAAAGTTTTAAATAAGATCTACAACATCTGTTTATAGAATAACTATTCTTAAGTCATCATCTAGTTCAATATAAATAAATATTGCTTTGTGCATAAGAATAACATAGGATCTTTAAAACCCCGTGGGAGAGAATCCTAAGGTGATCTAAAAAAAAAATAATTTAACCTAAAACCTTCTAACGCACATTTAGAACATAGAAACAAAGTATCATCGAAATCAGTGAACCCGTTTCTCTGTGAAAAGCGAAAAAACGTGACCAAAATCGCATGAAATTACGTTTTTTACCGGCCGCCATTCTTTTTCAAAAAAGGCTTATGACAGTTTAGAGTAGCCTAAAACCTTCTCACGCACATATAGAACAAAGAAACAAAGTTTCATCAATGTCAGTGAACCCATTTTCCCGTGAAAACCGAACAAAAACCCGTCCTTGAGCGTTACCGACAGACAGGCAGACGGACAGACAGACAGACAGAAATTGATATAATACTTGTGTTGGCTTTTTTAGGGTGTAAAACGTGAAAATATGCAAAATTTCATAATTCCAAGCAATGTACAGACAGAACTCTAATTTTATTTATATGTATTTAGTAAATATAAAGCCATTTATTGGTTAAAATTGGTAAAAGGAAGAAAGTTGGCCATTGTGCCAGTTTCCTGATACAGTTTATTTTATCGTTCAATTCTCAAATTTTAATGTCAAATATGGAAATAGGATTAGTTATTATTGTTTATTTGATTGACTGATGTAATAACAAATCAGTTTTAAACATGCGTGGTCTTCTGGTCTATACATATCAACAGTCATGGATATAATCTTAAAAACTACCTTTTTCTGATTCAGGTAACAATTTAAATCGCTATGTCTACTAATAACTCAAATAAAAACATGTTTGCAGAACAATACTTCCTCCATATGGCACGTATAAGGGAAGAAATAAAAACTATGATTAACTGGGAGAACATTAATTCTTAATGAAACAACACGAGTTTGTTTGACAAAACTATTAAGCTTTTTGATAAATGTTTCTTAATTAGTTGTTATAAAACTCATGATTTGATGGTAAAAATTAAAATCATTTACACACTTTACAGTTAGTTTGAAAGGTTTTTGATTATTTCTATATGACTGCACATAATTTTTTTGCGAAGGACGAATATGATGGTATTCTCTACAGAGTTTAATTACTATCTTTAGTCTAAAATATATTGTAAATTATTCAGTTACATCATCTAAATTATCTACCAATTTGTTAAATTAGCACATTAATGAAGGCACGATGCACGGTAACAAAAATTGCATAAATTACATAAATGAATCAATGGCAGCAATTAGAATACAGTATCTACCTTTTTAAAAAATCGCCATGGTCATGGAATCGCAATGGACAGTTAAAATAAATACTATTACTCTAAAAATAAAAGGCAATTTATAATAACTCGAATTCAAGTATATCATGAGAAACTTTAAGAAATTAAATTACATGATCGTTTATTAATATGCTGGAAAGTTGCAGAAATCCAATATTAATTTACAAATGTTAAGTTTTGTCCACTCAACGATAATTAGGACACGAAATTATTACTACACATTATTTAAACAAAAATGCGTCAAGCACGAGTTATTCTAAATAGCAAGAGGGTTTTTATCAAGATACACCAATGTTTACTCCCTACGTCACAAAATGTCAGGCGGTGTTGTTTTGTTGACGCGTCCACATGTGGAAGTGTGGGGGTCAAGGCCGGAAATTGAGCATCGCGCGGTACGTCACGCGTGACGATGTCGGGTTGGGTCAAGCGGTCGGCTTCACGCAGGTGACGTGACGCCTCAGTCGCAGACAAGAGCTGAGCACTGGCTAAGAGCGGCTGGGGAACGATAAGGCAAGATGTGACTCATGACATAGTTGCCATATTTACAGCTGCCATAATGATGACGTGGTGTACAAACTCTATACACGGCAACTTATACGGCA
This sequence comes from Allygus modestus, assembly GCA_963675035.1. Lineage (NCBI taxonomy): Eukaryota > Metazoa > Arthropoda > Insecta > Hemiptera > Cicadellidae > Allygus > Allygus modestus. Next base: position 122,285,613 of record OY776111.1, on the reverse strand, counting down.
ACCGACGGTGGCGCGGCTCTGGCGAGTAAACATGGAACCTTAAACGTATACGATTTTTCACACCAACATCACTATGGCAGCCAATTTTAATTTTCAAAATAAAGCTAAATGTGTTTGTCTTCAGAAATCTGTTTAGCACTGAGAAATAAAGTGGCAGCCGTATTCGGCTGCCACAACCAGGTGGCTGCCACTTTAAATGCAAAATATCCTATGTATGGCTGCCGTTTTGTTTGCGAGCTGTACATACATATATATATATATATATATATATATATATATGTCCGTTAAAACGATAACTTGAGTAAAAAACGTCCGATTTTGATGAAATTTATATATATATATATATGTCCGTTAAAACGATAACTTGAGTAAAAAACGTCCGATTTTGATGAAATTTGGCTCAAATGTGTAAAATGACATTAATGACTTTAAGTTCGAAAACCAGAAAAATCGGACCATGGGAAGGGGGGTTTATGGGGGTTTTAAATTTTCCAAAAATCAGTTTTTCGCATTTTTCACCCTAAAATTTGTAAAAAACTTAATTTTGGTTATGACCATGTTATAGAGCTTAAAATATCAAATAATATAGTATTTTGAATTATTAACCTAGGTTAAGTGGTTGCGGAGAAAATCCAAAAAACCTACTCATAAAATCTCCCATGTTACTCTTATGGGAAAAAGGTTTTTGGCTTTTCCTAATTTTATTTTAATGTAAACTTCACATTTGCTTTTACCGATCTGTTCAGTTCCACAAAACAATCATTTTGGTGTTTAATTTGTGATTCTACGCCCAACCGTTGCATAGGTATTCAAAGTGCTGAACACAGTACGTTGTCCAATGTTATCCTTATGGAGAATAAATAAAATTTGATATCTCGATTATTTATGGATGTATGTTGATGAAACTTGGTATGTGGCTTCACGTAGTACTGGTATATTGATATTTGCACAACAAATTGATTTTTTGTTGATTATTCTCGTAGCAGCAAACCTGTGTTCTCTGCCCCCATGTTATTCTTATAGAGAATAAGTAAAATGTAATGACTCCCTTAATTATGAACATAAATTAATAAAACTTGGTATGTAGCTTCACTTGGTTGAGTTATATTGATAATTATATAAAAACCCATTTTTCTGTTCCTTGTTGCAGCAAACCTGATTTCTCAGGCCCCATGTTATTCTTATGGAGAATAACTAGAATGTTATATAGCGCTTATTTATGATTAAATATTGATGAAACTTGGTATGTGGCTTCGCCTAGTTAAATTCTATTTATATTTGCATCAAAACCAATTGTTTGTGTTCCTTGTTTCAGCAAACCTATGTACTCATTACCAATGTTATTCTTATGGAGAATAATTCAAATCGCTTATATGTGGATAAATTGTTATGAAACTTGGTATGCGGCTTTATGTGGTATTAAGACATATATTATGCATTGGAAATTCGCTGCGTACGCAGATTTGCTGCGACGGGGGTATTTTTGGTATTCGTTAGCCGGGAATTGAAAATGTGATCGCGCCTATCGGAAGAGTTGCCGTGTGGCGGGAACACGCCCCACGTCATCGCGCAGTCAAAGTGTTACATAACATAAACTCACCATCACCAACGATGAACTTCAAACAAATAAAAAAGAGTTTACAAATTTATTTGTGAAACATGATGTATTGTCAAAAAAGTTTGATACAAAAAATAGAACAATCTAAAAAAATTACTTACTTGAAGTAATTTCAACAATTTTATCAGCAAGTGTTATGGTTTCATTAGCAAATTCACAGTGCTTCTGCAAGCTCTCATTGATGATGTCTATTCCGTAATAAGCCCCAGCAATGGCACCAGCCATGCTTGCGATGGTGTCCGTGTCGCCTCCGAGTGAAATGGCATACTGGAGAGTGCGTCTGAATGGACAGTCTGTCTGCTACAACAGAGATATCTGTGATCAGCTCATGATAAATCCTGGCGATACGATGACCCAGTTAACATAGTATCCATTTTATTAATATGTACGTAGCCCTTCAGTAGATAAGTATTTATCTGGCTTTGGTGTTTTACATGTTGGCAATAATTAGTTACTTGATAAGCTAATACCACCAACTGGTCCCAACAATTAAAATGAGTTTTGTGGTTGATAAACAAAATATTAAGCTAAAACAATCCAATCACAAAATAAACAGAGGCCTCAAAATGGAATGAGACGATTAATAGTTCTAAGCCAGATTCTCATGTTGTTTATTGACAGTGTAATCTTATATACAATTTGTGTAAGGAAAAAATCAGGAAAAATAGGTACATTTCTATCTTTTTGCATATTTCTGAAGCTATAGTACGTCCTAAAAGGCTGAATCTTGGGACATTCATACAAAATGATATGGGGAAGATCTCCAAGGAGCCTGATTTTGATTTTTTGCCCTTATTTTTCCTCAAAATTACTGTAAAATAGAACAAAAATTGATTTAAACATTTTAAAATAAACTAACCAGTTGTGATTATTTATAGTGTGACTTAGACTTCAGCTTTGTTTCTGCATGTGTTCATACTTTCCTAATGATTTATTTTCTTTAGCATGTAAACAGTAAATAACAGTAATCCACTTATACAAAAGCCCACGTAGATAGATAAATAGTGTATTAAATCATTTGTCCTAATACAGGAAATAGATCATTTCACATTACATGTTGCAAAACATTTGTACAGGCAGAGGCTTCAGTCAACAATGGGCTGTATAAACTAGCCCACTTAAACAATAGGATTTATAAATACACTAGAAAATAGAAACATTCATGCTCAATAATTCAAATATTCAACAAAACATCTTAACTAGGTTAAACTCAAGTTATAAAACATATAAATTAACATAGAAATGAATTAATAAAATAGGGTCTAGAAACGTTCATGCTAGTATGAGAAAGAGTAGAAAAGTATTTGTTACCATTACAAATCAAAACTAGTTATTATTACAGTTTTAACAAAACTAAATTAAAGTTGTAAAATATATATAAATAGTTAATATATAAATAATAATCAATCAATTTTAGGGGCTATAGTTAGGACCTATTGTAGGCTCCGCTATAGTCCCTACAAGCCACTAGTAGAAATATATAATACAGTACCATATCATGAAAAGGGGAATAAAGAAATGAGGGATTAAAAAGCAATATGACTTGTAACGTATATGTGTAATTTAAAACATATAAAATTAAACAATATAAATTTGTTAAGTATATATTAGTTTATTTCTTGATTTATTTGGACTTTACCTATCGCTTCTAGTGTTTAAAACTACACTACGTTTTTAGTTATATATTAGTTATTAGTTAAATTAGTTAACAATTATTTATACTTGGGTGTCGTTAATATGCCGTTACTCTGCTAATCCAAAAGTCTGCTTATTCTGCTTGTTCGGGACACAATTTTTGAAATAAAAGGCAATCGCTTTTACTTTAGTTAAGGAGTAATAAAACAAAATTAAAGTATAAACAAACCTAGACAACTTCAAGACTTTCTTTTAGTGTATTATTTTAGAGGAGGAAATAGATAGGACACAGCTAACTCACCTTGTGAAAGAATGATGAGTTGAATAGAAGGCGCTGTGAAACGACTAAGCAAAGTGCTTTTTCCATAAAATCCTAACCTTTTAGTGTATTATAAGTTGTATGTTTACATTTAGTAGTCATAATCAATAAGTCTGACATCACAACACTTATATCTGATACATTTGCAAGTAACAATAGTTCAGTTAGAATAATCGCTTAAGGAAAATTTGTCATTTCATTTTGTCCTTAAATCAATAAATTTTGTTAGTTTAGTTTAGTGAAACGATGCAGCAAGGTATTCTGAGCAGTGAAGTTCTGATACGATATTTTATTCTTTTTAAATATAACTGTAATTTGCAGTGATTTATTAAAAATTATAAATTTCATATCCATAAAAAGTACAAACAAATAAAATACAATGATTAAAATATATTTTACGGTTAAAATGAGACTTTTAGATAATAATAAAAAGTCTTGGTAGTCTGAATAGGTTCTGGTCCAATTAGTTCGGATTAGCGTACTTTTCACAAGAAAGTTTATACTCGTAATTTGATAAGAAAATATAATTAACTTTGAAAAAAACAGACCTCAATTTTTGGTATAGGTTTCTGGGAGCGCAGGAAGCAATAGATAGCGGTGGGTACTGAGTGTAGGGCCGCGATACTGGTGCCGAGAGTCTGCTCTACCTCCTCATCCAACACATGCCCCTCCAGCAACAGGCGGTCCATGGCCTTCAGCTTGTCTGTGTATGGCTGCTTGTTCTCAAACTCCTCCCTGTAACAGTGTCATATGGCAGGGGACCAGGAAATTTGAGAGGTTTATCTTATACTATAGAATGAACGAATAATTCTCTAATCTAACACCAGAAATAAAGGTCACATTTAAAGGGTGAATTCCCTGTGTTCATTCACTTTTCCTGAGAATGACGGACAATAAAATGGTCATCTCCCTCAACCTTCTGATTTTAAAGGGAACTGTAAACTATTTAGTTCCAAATTTTTGCCATATTTCATCATAATATTTTTAATTTTAAACCATTTCTGGTATAGGAACAAGTTATAATGCATTACTTACTTATTTAAAATAGGAAAGTCATAAATAAAAACAAGCTATGAATTTTAAATTTAAAACCCTAATTTTTGAAGGCATGTAACTGAATAAGAAATCACAGAACCAAATGTGAAAATCCTTTATCATATATCATATAAAAACGTTCTTATAATTTCTACATGATACATGCATCAAAATTCAGAAAATATTAGAAAATTCCTTACGGCCCCTAACACATTCGCGACTTAGACTGAGGCACATCTGCATCATGGTATGTCGGTCGTCTGTAGTGAAAGTGTTAAAGTTTCAGTGTTTACCTAATAGAGTTTGGATTTTTAATGATCAGACAGTTATTTAAACACACAGTAGCTCTCACTTAACTGGCCACCACGGGAAAAGGACCCTGGTGGGATAACAATTTGGGCAGTTAAATGTCGGTAAAACAGGGTCATTATATTACTACTGTTAATTGTGTTGAATATTACCTTTGACAATCGATGTGATGATCGCCTATTTATGTGTTTTTCGTCGTAAATATGTAAATTAAGTTTGAGTTGTAAAAGTTTAAAATTTATAAATCGACGCAGCTTTACGGCCAAGAATATAGTGATAACGATGGCAATTGCCAGAATAAGGATAAGGATTGTTTGACGTAGGTAAACAAGTTGTATTCTTAAACAACATGCACAAGTTTACTTCAACTTAATAAATAAATAAACAATTTATTTGACTAATTCTTAATTGAAGAATCCAGGTAATTCAAGATTATTACAATACATTATTTTATACAAAAAGGAAAGCACAAAGAATAAATTAACAAATATGAAATATACATGGACAAAATGACAAAGTTATTGGATTTGTAAAATTGATATTAAACTTTTTAAGCTAGATTAATTACTCTAGTCACATTCTATAGAAGAACACTAGGCCTAATTTAATTTGTTCTGCTATCCCCCACAATATACTATATCTGAAAATAGGTTGAAAATATGCAAAGTAGGCCACCTTGTTTAAGTAAGCCAAAGTATGCATAACTGAAACTAATATAGGAAGTAACACGCTTTAGAAGAGCGGTGACCCTTGACAACTTAGCTGCAATGCAAACAAGTTTACACCTAATGACTTTTTCGTGTCACACTTTTAAAACACTAAATATTTTTCATTACCACAAACAAATAAATTACCAAACTACAAGATGTTTTTACAGCTAGATTCCGTAGTTCATGCAGATAAACACTATTTAAGTTTCATTCTAATTAATGAATCTAGTTAGATGCAAAAGCGTGTAAACAATAGTTTTCATCACGGTAATATTTGAAAAGTCGGTTTACTTCTCAAAATTTATCTAATGTATTCTATGTTCTGGCCTGTGACATCACAGCTAGAGCCTGCTGGCCCGTTAGTTTACATTGGTCCTGTCGTAACCCCAAATGAGATCATAGATTGGGAGAAGAAAATGGTTAACTCAATCCGACGTACTTGCTTGTCTCACCGTACTCAATGTTAACTAAAAAGTAATTTTAACACTTACACTTACATTTCATCTAATTTTTCAATAGCATAAATCTGTTTTTGTAATCTTGAAGAAAATTCTGTAACATCCAATGGAAAAGATGGCTGCAGCTGAAGACCCATATGAACAGCTATACACTGTAACATTTATGGAAAGGGATGTTCATTTTAGAAATAATCAAAATACTTATAACACAAAAAGAATTTTTTATTCCAAAATAGTAAAGAAGCTTCTATAGTTTCTGATAGTAACATCTGAATGGCAGCTAATTAAGTATTTACATAGACGTACATTTCATTGGCACACTGGTTTTTATCTACTTTAGAAGACAGAAAATTGTAACAGTTCACAAAACTACCTCATTTTAAAGAAAATGTGTGTGGATTCAAGAAACATCCATAAAAAATGTTGTTTCTGTAATTTTATCTCTTTATTTATAGAATTAAATAGAAATTCACAGTTATAAAAAACATTGATGCCGAGAACCAACACCTTAAAAATGTATTAATTTGTTGACGAACTGACAATTAAAATAATTGTTTGGATTTAATAAAGTATATGTAAAGTGGCTTGCAGGGGCTAGCCCCTAAAATTTGGTTTTTGTATAAGTAGATATTATTTTTACTGTTTACATGCTAAGGAAAGTAGACCTCGTGCGGATCTTCGTGAAGCCTGGGTGTTATTTGTAAAAGTGGTTTAAACTGTTTTTTTTTAGGGTCGGGGTGAGCGATTGACATCTGTTCTTAGTCTGTTGACTAAAAATCGCTTGTGAGAATCATCTGTTATGTGCCAAACCAAAAACATTCCAACCGCAAAGTGACTGTTATGAAAAGATCTTAGGTTAACAAACCGTCCCACACATCTCACGAACAGGCCTGAACACTCGGCCGAACATCCTCCCGAATGTTCAGTAAACATTCCGTTCCGTATTCATGCTACCAGTCAAAATACTCTGCCCCATCAAAGGCAAACTAAAGCGAGCGCGATAGTGTACTCAGTGTGCTCGTGTATGTTCGGGATCGTTCGCCTCGCCATGATTTGTGTTCGCCTGTACTCCGTTTTTTTGTCGTTTTTTTGGCATGAATCAAGAGACGAGCGAAAGCGAATGGGCGAGCATGGTATTGGGAGAGCGTGTACTTGGTTAGTTTGTTATGCACATTCGGATTCGGTTGATTTGGTGCAAGACTCGTTGTCGCGACTCATTCCAAACATTCGGCGGGACATTCGAGCGAATCATTTGGTGATAGTGTACTGGTACCAAAAAGTTCGTGCAGCTCCCACACTACTCGCGACTACTCCGAATTGGCCGAACTCCGAATGTTCGCGAGAAGAGTGGGACAGCCTCTATTGGTTAGGCCTCACACAAATTATTTTAATTTGCCTTCAATCTAGCGAGTTCGCTGCGCCCATATGTTTAAATATTAGTTTTACAGAAACAAATATTTAAATTGCAAATAAAAAATCAGCAAAAGCAAATAGACTTTTTTAAGAGGAAAACAGCTGATGGTATAAGAACAAATATTCAAAATATACTGCCTGCAACAGTGAAACAGTTCAATGGCTTATGTTGACGATTCCATTTGAAAAGAAACTCAAGAAGCCTAATGTAATTTGTAAAGACATAATTTAAAATACAATGCTCAAAATCATAAAGAGTATATTGTCAATTATGGTTTGAATACCATCCTCTAGTTTATAAAGACTATCATAAAAATGTAATTACTAAGTTCACCCAGTAAAATATATTTAATATACAGAGTAGCCACATGTTTTCCGCAGGAATAGTATTATGACACATGGTATTGTGAACTTCCCCTCCAACGCTATACCCCCCACTCTTTTGCTGGCACCACCTACTCAGGCTTCACAAATATCCACACAAGGTCTATGAACACATGTTATCACGTAGCTAATGGGAAATGGGAAGCTTAACACGTTCACTGCGTCATGAGGTCACGAGGTCTCGTTCCGTAACCTATATTTGGTGCACTTGCATAATATAATATTCTTCCCTCAGATTCGGTGTCGATAATTCTAATAAATTGACATAGAGAAATAAAAAAAATATATATATATATATGACCAAAGCTTGTTGATTGCTGAATCGTTTGGTAACCATGACAACAAACGAGATCTACAGATCTCGTAACGCACTGATTAATAAATGATTACTTAATACAACACGAGACCCGCGGACCTCGTAACGAAGCTTAGTTGCTCAGAGCTCCACTTGGAGCTCTTGAGTTTCGTTCACAACATTGCACCAAAAGTTGTTTGTTGTTATTGCAATAACCTAAATTGATTTGAGGTGTGTTTTTTCTCATAAATGTGCAGTACGAGATCTTGGTGTCTCGTACAATTGTGTCATATTCAAATCCTGAGCAGGCTGTAGGTTGGCAACAGTGTGCTAGTTCACAAAATACACCACAGAGGCCTCTGTTTCTATTCGTTTAAATGTTATGATGCCCAAAAGATCGTCTGCCCGTCGAGATCTCAGGGTGTCGTATCGGACAGCCGTAATCACACCAAACGAGAACTATAGGTCTCGTAACGCACCATCGTAATCACATACAAATTTGCTGTAACACAGTGAACGTGTTAAATCACATTATAATAATTACAGTTGATGATTAGTCCATTTTAAAATTTTGAAATTGTTTTTGTATTTTAAAGTCATATTTGAGCAAAATAATGGCAAAAATCAAATTCGGGCTCAGTGGAGATCTTCCCCATTTAATTGCCTATGATTGTTTCAAGTTTCATCCTTCTAGGACTTAAAATAGCTTTAGAAACATGTAAAAATACAGAAATATAATAAATTTTGCTTATTTTTCTGTACGTAAATCTATATTAACATCTTACAACAAATTAAAATCTCTTTATTTACATGACCATCAATGCCAATAAATACAACACAAAAAAGTCAACATAAAATTCATTATTGCTAAAAGTAGACAAAATATATTGTTTCAAATTAAATAATGTTCTAGCAGGCTTGGAAGCAGACTGTGTGCAGCTATTTGAGCTATTTGTGTTATTTGGTGAGTCCATGCAGAAGTCTCCATTTGGAAGAACTCTTCAATTGTATAGAGAGGTCTTCTGCCATGCAATTTGCTTTGAGTTTTATTCAGCTCTTTGCCTGTCTTCGCTCGCAGATCTGCTGGCAGGTTTTTGTAGAATTTTCTGTGTGTTTTCTATGTGTGTTTTTTTTTGCCAGGTGGTGGTTGGGGAGAATGAGCAAGGTAGCATTCCTTGTGTTGTACTGATGTATGTGTTAGCACATTACAGCCATCAACAAGTACCAAGGTAGATGAGGCAGTGGTAAAAAAAAGGAAAGTAATGCTTTTGGAACATTCACTTATCACTTTGACAGGTTGACAGTAGTAAAGGTGGAGAGGGGATATATCAAAGCCATCTATATTTACAGCCATTTACAAATCCTAATAGTAGGTGGTGCGGTAGTCAAATTGTAAGTCATTTCAGCAGACAGGGCAATGAGAAATGGGGGAAGTAACATTTTTTGATCCCCTGTGAACAATTGTGGCTGATGATGGAACAGTCTAGGGTGCTTAGTTAGGGCCTAAATCTTCATATTACATTTCTTCAGTTTTTATATATATTTTTTAAGTCTTCATTAACTTTGAAGTATTGATACAACTTTAACTTGGGGAATAAATTATACTATTTTAAGTTTAACTTTTTTAATAATAAAGTTATGAAGAAACAAATAATGTTAATCAACATTTATTGGGTTTTTGTTTACACAATTATTAATTGAAATACAAATCTACAAGTAAAACAGTCTTACTAACAAGCCTAACGGTAATACAAATAATACATCCATATACTTGGCTTATTGCACAGAACTAATAAGTGTGTTCATGTTTTCAACAATGTTCAACAGTTGTTTTTGCTGTATCAGTGGTTGCCCTGAAGATCGTTTGATAGATATACCTTTAAATAATTATGTGATGGAATTAATTATTTACATCTATTATAAATTACCTTTAAACATTTAAGATCAGTGAACTGGAGCTCAAAGAAATTTCTGAGTATTTTCTGAATTGTATAGTTATTGTTGTGAAACACAAAAAAGTCAGTGTTTCACAATTTTCTTTAAGAATACAGTGGACCATATATTTTGAAACAGCCACACACACCTGTAGAAGAGCACCGTTGACACCGAGTCTGTTGGAGTGGGTGAGCAGGGTCGCCTGCCTGGCTGCCTCTATCATCCTGTCGTAGTTGTCTCTGAAGAACAATGCCACCGGAGCCACCCTCATAGCCCCTCCGTTACCGTATGACCCGGATCCGTTAAACTGCTGCTTCGCTGGCCGCCACACATCCTCGTACTTCTCATTCTTCAACTTGTAAAATACTTCCCCGACGTTCTGGCCATAACCGCGTTTCGGTTGGTTGAAGTACTCTGTAACAAACCTGAACAAAGATGTAGCTTTCCTTTGAGGATAACTAATATACAAAATATATTGGGTGTCCCGCGAGAGTATAGCACAAATGGATTTTCTATCTTTAAACGGTTAAAGATAGAAAATCAAAATTTGTTTACCAAATTAGCCCTAAACTAGTATAATACGCATTCCAAGTTTTAAGTCAGTACTCCAAGTGGCTCCTAAGCTTTGCTGCATTGAATAACAATCAAATCAGGGTAGGCAGATGGAAAACAAAGTGATTTACAAAACAATATATGTGAATTTTTGTGCTCCTTTTGATGAGTTCTACCAAATAATTAATTTGTGAAATACTCTCGCAGGGCACTATGTATATATATTTTGTCATATACAAAATATGTAACTTATTAAATGTCCAAATGCTTTTTGACCAAATGATTTTCTAAGTTTGAAATATTAGAAACGTTTCATAACCTCCAGGTACAGAGCGAGAACGTCAAGGTCCTCTTTTATTTAATCTTAGTAGTTTGGCTGTATCAAATTGTCAAGGTTCAAAACGTCAAGGTTGTTATTTATAATGTTTTTAATTTAGCTGTTTCAGAAAGAAAAGGTACAAAACGTCCAGGTCAGTAACTTGCTCGCTTGCAGTCCACTTTTTGGGACAAAAAATATTTGAAACCAGTCGATCTGTAAGACACGTTTTAGTTCTGATACGGAGTTCATAACATCAAGTTTCATAACGTCAAGTACAGTCTAAACCAGAATTGTTGTGCACCTACCCTTAGGCACACTGGAGGCATTAATTTAGCCGCACGGTTTTTACTTATATAGCTCAGAAATTATCGAGAGTTCGCCGCGACAGCAACAGTGCCTGCTTAAAGCGTGATACCATAAAGCCAGCAACTGAGAGTCACAGCAGCCAAGAACGGTTTTGAGGTTGCCTGAACTTCATGTTTTGTGCCTTTACGTTGTGAAACAGATGTATTTACATCAGTTTGAAAGGGGTGGATCCAGATTTGGTTAGGAGTGAAATCACATTCAGCGTTTACGGTTATAATCAAGGGCGTAGCCAGGATTTTATTTTGGGGGGTGCTGAACCAGGGGGACAGGTTTATAAGGATGTAACAGAAAGTAACTAAATTCAAATTCATTAGGATAACAAAAATGAACAAGAGACAAAATAAGGTTTATTAAGGAGGTTAAAGAAGCCTCTGTTATTCATTGTTAAAAAAGTAATTTGATGGGAATTTTGGGGGGTGCTGGAGCACCTTCAGCACACCCCCTGGCTACGCCCCTGGTTATAATAAATATTACCTTGACGTTTTGTACCTTTTTGTTTTGAAAAACCTTTGTTTTTACATTATTTTATAATAATACCTTTACGTTTTGAAAACAATCTTATTTTACATTTAAATAACTTGAGACTTGATGTACCTTTACATTCTGAAACCACGCATTACTTTAAGTCGGACCTTTACGTTCTGTACCTTGATGTTGAAACTGACCTGAAATATTAACTTAAACAAATATATATGGTGTCTCACATAAGGTGTCTTGAAACCGATTACACACAAACTAATTGACTTAGAAGAATGAAACCAAATTATTCCTCACTAAATCGTCCCCAAGGAATAAGAAAAAAACATTTTATACTATTTTTATTAAACACAGAATATTCCAAGATTTTAACGATTTTCAAATTTAAATATAAGTCACATTTTAAGCACTGAATTAGACAACAATTTTGGCGAAAACAGAACTCACTTATCTTGACGCCTTTCAAAATGGTGACCATTTTTGTGAAAAATACTGACATTTACAATTTATGAACACCATGTAGTTTCTAAACCACTACATATACAATTCTCCTGATTCAAATTTCTTAATAGTAATCAACTCAGCTTTGCTCTGATATGCTACATGACACGGAATTGAATAAATAAATAAACATTAAAAAATTGAATGTTTAAAAATGAAACTAAATTTGTCAAACATTCAAGAGATTAAATTATAAGGCGCAATTGTAATTGTAACTGATAACTGAAAGCAACAGATGAAGTGACAATTGAAGAATGAGAGTAATAAGAGCAATAAGAGTAACTATTTGTCCTGTTGCTCAAATCCGAGCAAGTTTGTACCCAACGAAAGGTTACTTCCGTTGTAAACAAACATAACAAAACATCTGATGGATGATGACAACGTACTATCAATTAACACGTAGTTTAGACTTCCGCTGTCGGATAGCACCACTGTTTTAAAAATTCAGCCCTCTACTGTATTTAAGTGATACCCTTCCTTAACATTTTGAGACATATTGGCAAATCTACGTAAAAATTCATTTGTCACCTCAAACGTTAAAATCCGTCCTACCGTTATCGAGTTATAACAGTAAAGATAAAACCCCTATCGTATTAATATTTGGGATTACAGAAAAGAGAGAATGAAAATAATAGAAAACCATAAGAGTAAAAACAGTCCCGCACAATGCTACTAATAATAAATTTTACTTATATCTAGTTTAATTACCTATCATGGGAAATACCTAGCTATGAGTTCTAATCTGTGAGGAATACAAAATGTGGTCTTAAGGACGCCTTCTTTAAGCCTAAAGCAATATGGCTTCCATCAACACTGATGAAGCTGTTGGTGAATCATACATTATAAAATTCCTTTGGCTATTAATTTAGCATACACTTGATGAGTTTTTAATAAATAAATACACTTTACCTTAGTCTTCTTTATTTGTAGTTAGTTGTGTTAAATAACTGTCTATTGTTGGATTACCACATTCGAGGTAAGTCTTAGCTATAATGAGAATATACCTTTTACCTTTTAATACCTAGGCTTAAATAATAACAAATGATTTGGGGTTCACAATAGAATATTTATTAAATAGAATTACAACAGTGAATGATAGCAAATGAATTTAAGGGGTATAACAATGATATTTTGACAATATGGGGACTTCAAATTAATTAGGTCAAATAGGCATAAGCCTTTCAATAAATGTGTCTAACATTTCATGGCTAACAATAATGGGTTATCACAATATAAATACTCTTTTTCTTAGGGAGGGGTGTCGTGCCGGCTCGAATGATATATTATTTGTTTTTATAGAGATAACATGAATTTACTAAATAGGTTTGTTTATTAAATGCAACAATGAGTAATGGAGGTCCATAGAAAAGGTAGGCCAAAAGTTTCACTGAATTTAAGGATTGGTTAAAAGATAATTGAAATTAAATTTGGAAAACTAGTTCAATTTGGATGGGATTCTTCTTAATTACTTTAACTGATACTTTCTGAACATTGGGCTTGTTCACAAATGTTTCTGATATCTCTTTTTACCAAGTCCCTAATAAGAGAATCAAGATGGAGAAGGTTACCACACTGCTTACAAAATTCTTCACCCAGAGTGTTATAAATGGGAAAATAAATAAAAAAGGGGTTTGAATTTAAACTTCACTCTATTGGGCAGGAGAAATCCCTACTATTTAGGCACTAAGTGGGCAAATCTTAGGCCATACTGGGGTAAATTATTAAATGAGAACTTGTCTCATGCAAAAATGATGTTAACACATTGGAGGGAAGCCAGGAACAAGGCGGAGGACAGGGTTTGTAGTCTGGAAGTTCATTGTTCCATTGTTGGGTTGCACAGATGGTAGAAGTCACATGTTATAACACTTGACACTAAATTTGGTTTTCTAAGGACTAATTTTGAAAAGTAGTATTATGTAAAATATTATTATATTGCAATTTTCTTACAAATATCTGATATCAAAAGTAGGCTATATTTAAATTAATTTAGGGTCAATTAATGAATTAGAATTATTAATATATTGTGAAGGATAGTTGATTATCAATTGATATAAACTAAATAAAATGAACATGGGCATAATTAATTGGATTGAGTGAAACAAAATCCTTATACTCAGTTTGGAATTCGAAGTAGTGTGACGCTATCTACATTTTAACGGTTTGATGGATTGTCATGAAATTTTTAGGATAACGTTTTTACGGTTTAATGCTTTAAATAAACTATAATTGGCGATTTATTATTACATTTTAATAATTATCAGTTTTTTCATTGAACATTATTTCAGTACATATTTTGAGCTTTGTAGTACCGTGTTGTTGAACTGTCAAAATATACATCAGCTCAGCTGCTGTCGCTGTCATTTTGTTGGTTGAAGTTTGTTTTTAGGTTAGATATGTTACGTTACGAATGAACAGTTTATTTAATTAATTTGTTATAATGACTCAGACTCTACCTACCTACACCTTTCTGTTAGGAATTCGAAACGTGGCGTTCTTTTGAGTTCAACAATAATAATAATTTCATTAATGTTGTAGCAATACCGGTAATCAAAATGGCCCTTCTGTAAGTTAGTTTCCTTTCGAGTTCCATACACCTATTATGTAAACACGACTGTGGTTTAAGTTGGATTTAATGCTTTAAAAGTGTCATCGGCGAGAATGCCAACATTATACCGCACTACTAAAAAACAACCATACCGTACATCTTTTTATATGTGTTTTTTTCCAGATAGTTTGGGTACAGTGTCATAAGCTATAATTTGTGTGATAGTTTGTGTGAATAATACTTCAGGTTTTGTATATTAGCCTTAAGTTTAATCCATATCATAAGATGATTATAAGATAAGATGTGAGTATATACTAACTTTTTATGTTATTAATAAACTTGAAATACTGTCCACAACGTTTAAATGGCAATAATATGAAGACAGTATCCTTTGACTATTTAAGTTTAACCCTAATATAATTTAGGTAGGCCTAGGCCAATGCTATTGTTGTTTGCCAACCATCCCTAATTGAACAATTTTACATCATATTTTACTTTTAGCCTTGCTGTTAATTTATTTATTTTAACCATAAATAGGCCTTGGTAGTGGTTGCACTTCCGCAGACGCCTGGTGGAACAATCGAATGAAAATAATCAATGTAAAATATTGATGTATGTACAAATAATAACTACTTTAATTTATTATTAACATTTCGCAATAACTTAAATACAAGTAAATTTATCACACGTCTCAGTGCTGGTTTTAATGCCTCCGCCTCCATGACTTGTTTCTCTCAATAAAAAATCATAATCAATAACGTTACGGTAACACTAAAGCAGTACATGAGATTGTTAATACGTTTGTTAATCCAAACTTTGCTCTTAAAAAAAAGTATTTTACAAAGCACTAACTGAAACGTTATATTTATTTACCATTTTACAACATCGAAACAAAATTTTATTTTCTTCCTTGATTTTCAACCTGATATCGTCGTTACAAATCCTACATTTAATTGATTTTGTAATTAAACTACGAGTTTCAAAACTCTACAGTATTTTCTTCATTGTTTAAAACACTCCCACAAAGAATACTATGGTTAAGTAATTATGTAGGCCTAATTTTAATTATGTGCCATTTTCCAAACAAAATATGATGTAAATAAAATTTAAATTACCGGGATGTATGATAAAAAAAATCTATTATTACGATTATATTAAGTCAGGGGTATCAATTTGATCCGATATATTTATATAAAAATATCAAAACATTAACGTATTTAGATTATTTTCATTCGATTGTTCCACTGGGCGTCTGTGGAAGTGCAACATTGGTAGTCTATAAGGGGGGAATTTGATAATAGGCCTAGCTTATATTTATGATTGGGAGTTACAACATGTCACTAATGTCCACTTGCTTTTTGTGATAAACTTAAGTTTGCCGAGTGAAACTGTACTTGGAATGGCCAAACATACTAAAATAAATCCACCAGACCACATTGTCTTATAAACCTTACCCAACTCAAGCACATAATAAAAAAAACATCGTATGTTAGGCTTAAACTATTGGATCCTACTGAGTTTGGCTTCTTACGGTCCCTCCAGAGGCCTGGGTTTTAAGCTGCTCGGCCTATTGCATTAATTATTAGGTAGTCAAGATTTGTATGTCCATTAAGTTTAATTAATTAATTATTTTACACAATATCAGACTTAGGCCCTACAAGCTAAATTGTAAGCCTTCTTAGTAGTTTCTACTTGGCGTGTTATTAAAATAAACATACAAACAGTTGCAGAAGGCTATTTTAAAAGAAATTTACAAACAACAGCTGAGAAAATAGGTACCGTACTATAAAGTGACTGTCAAGAATTAAACACAAAACTAAATATACCTCATGGAAGGTATTCTGCTGCGCATCCCGGTACATTCAATCATAATTTATGTTGAAGGCATGTGACCTGGCAAATACCAAATAAAAATGCTTGCACGCTGCTTTAAGACTTCAGAAAAGAGCCGTCGCTGTACATATGACTCGGCCGCAACTAAGCGGCGACAGGATCCAACAGTTCTAATAACCTTTATTTTTCAGCTTACTGTTTACTTAGTTCTTTTTGATTCAATAACATGAAGTCACTGGCAGCGTACTTTGGCTGTTTGGTTAGGTTAGGTAGGTTTGATTAGGAATAGTTGTTTGGCCATATACCAAAATATTACAGTTGGAAATAAGGTGGTATTCATTATTGAAGCCCAACTCTTTACCTTACATTGTTCTGATATTACCTGATGAGGCTATGCATGGAATGACTTTGAGGCTATAAAAGCTGTTTTATGATGACACATTCTGCTCCTTAACTCAATATTTGATCGGCAATGCAGCTGCAATAAGCTTAGTAACTAATCGCTTCGTACAGTAGTTGTTGTTGCTCGTATTAAATCGTGCGTTTGGTACTTCTATTTGTATCAGCGTCGGTGGAAGACACCAGGAGTCTGTCATGTATTACCACGGTAAAAACTATTAAAATCATTCTCATTATGATTTCCTTATTGTTATTTGTTGGTTTTTAGAACAATAACTGTTTGAAACTCACATAAAATTTTATTAACGAAGTGAGGGTGGTGGGTGCCTTGCTAGCCTAACGGTTAACGTCTTGGACTTTGGTACAAGAAGTCGCTGGTTTGATTCCCATGTTGCCCACAAGACTTTGAGGGGTTTTGACCGTTGTCTTCTAACAACGTTAAATACAAAATGCCACTGCCGTAGACAAGCCAAAAAAGTTGTACTTGCAAACGTTATCATATCTCGGAGTTGTTTTTATTGTATAATAAACCAAATTTTTAATACCAAATATATCATATTATTAACAATATAATAATATAGTTGAATTTTTATATTCATAAAAGTTTAAGGATCGACATATCAACACCGAATGGGTGGTGTATGCATATTGTACTGTACAAATTCTACTCTTAACTTAAAGATCTTTACCTGTATTGGACTTTTAATCAAAAAAAGTTTGTTTTACAAAGTTTTCAAAGAAAATAATTCAGGCTTTTTTATAATGAAAACTATAGCCAGGCTATCTTTGCCGCTTCAAATAAAGGGTCTTTTAAGTCCCTTATATGAGGATATAAGTTAAATTCAAATTATACGGTGCATCTAAAATGATACAGTATAAGTGACGCGATACACATCATATTGCCATAGCCTATCGTGATATGTGACTGTATTGCACACCAAATTTGTTAAAAATGTATTCTTAAATATTAAATCTCACATAAAAACGATTCAGTTGAGCACTTTAAGCCTGTAAGTAGATTTTTCATTTAGGCCTACATTTCTCGCTGGACTTCATTCCTGTTTTCAAGTGTAATTAACTAGGTGCTATCACTTATAGTACATGTAATACAATGGAAGTCATGCTCTAGGTGAGACAATGGAAAGTCCTCAGTCAAAAACTGTCGCAGCGACGACTACGCGCAGTAGAAATGTTTGGCAGGAGAATTGTCACAGCCCCCCACCCTGCAGCTGAGAGTACTAAACCAGCGAGCCACTCTCTTGTTCTCACTCTGCACATATTAACAGCAGGTCCGCTAACTTCCAGCATACAGTTTAAAATTATGGGTCCCTTAGAAATTATGTGTTATGGACGTAAAATTAGAGTAACCTAATGTAACCCAACCGCCGCAGCGCGCTACATAAGTTTTTAGTCCTGCATAAAACTGTTATTGTTTACTTTTCATTTAAAATTCAATAAGTTATGTTCAACTTTTATTCAATCAATGCTTTTCAGTTTACAAGGTCATGAAAAAAATTTAAATGTACTCTTTGAATTACTTAATTAGTTACGTAAGAACGTAAAATTATGTTCAAAGAGTCCAAAGAATGGCAAGGTTATGGTTTAAAATGGTCATATTTTATGAGTATACGACAATTTTGTTATATGTCTGTTGGCATCACTGATGGGGAGGGAGCAACCTTAGTCAAAGGGCGTGGTCTAATAGAACAGTAATGGTGGCGGCAGGGGTATGAACTCCATGAATGTACCACTCCACCAAATCTTTAGGACTGCTTGGAGTCGTCGCTGCAACACTTTCTGACGTGTCCAATTCTGCGCTCCCCTCTGGGTCATGCATGTGGCGTTTTTAGAATGGAAAAGTCTCTAAACTTTTTGCATTTCTAACTGCTTCCCCCATAAGGCCAATACTTTCAAAATCCGTCCTGTGATATTTGTGAATATATATTTTTAAAATTTAGAAGAAATGTTGTGCTGGTAGTTATCTAGCAATTTCAGTGACAACATTTTCGATTTGCATTTTAAAATTCAATAGAAAAATAGAAATAAAAAATAAATTTGAAACTTTGCTCACTGAAATCGCTTTGTTATTTTTTTCCTCCTGAAAAAAGCTATAAATCAACAACATCCGACCACCCATTGAGGCTGGATGGAACTTGAAAGAATCATTGCTCTTATGGGTTTAGAAATATACATGGATTAACTGGTACCCCCTCTCAAAAGATCTTGAATTTGAATTGTCAATGATAGCCTTGCTGTAGTTTCCATTTTAATAAAAAACCATTGCCGCAGCAGTGATTTGTTTTGTGGCTTACACAAAACAACTTAAAAAACTAAAGATGTGGGTAGCACTGCGCAGTACTGTATCAAGTCATGATTTTATGCTCTAAAACAACAAAAAACATAGGTTTAAAGCAAACTTACGCAAAATACGTTATGTATTTATTAGTGAATTTCCTATGGAAAGTGAACTATTAGCATGACCCACACGGTGAAACTTAAGCCCGGGACCACCATAGAAGTTCCTAACGTGACCCCCTGAACACGTTTTGGGGGGTCATTCAAAATGTTATATTTATATATATGTGTGTGTATATATATATATATATATATATATATATATGTTTGCACTCTAGCGGTCACATTTTTTGTCCGATTTACTTCAAATTTGGTAGGGACGTTTCTTTCTATAATTAGTTGGACAAGTTCATTGGGAAAAACAATCGGAAAACTCTAAACCCCTTTTTTGGCGATTAATCTTTTGAATTTTGAGTTTTTGGGCCCAGAAAGGGTCAGAAAAGCCCCGGATGTAAATTTAATGCATGTAAAAAGATGGGAATTAATGAGGCGAAAGTCTTAAGCCCTCTCTTGTCATTCTAGCATAAATATTTACGGAGTTATTAAAGTAAATGTGTATCGACTAAACACAGTACGTTGTCTTAAGGGGGTTTTGCATTAGAAAAGCCTGTTATTCATTTGTTGGTGTACTTTTCTCATCCCCAACAACCTCACACTACTTTCAAGCCTGACTGGATCCTCTCCTAACCTTATAATGTGCAAAATCGTATTCCCAGCATTGCAGGTAAATATAACCAGGAGCATCAGAACAGCCAAAAAAATCAACATTTTCAGATTTCAATAAAAATTGGAATAAATGTTTGTGTTTACACTGATTAATGAGTTTTAAAAGTTTTTTATATGGAAATTCACATCCCTCACCTCAGCGTGCTGCGTGCGAACTCGTTTTTAGTTTTACTGTTAGTAAAATAGTATGACGGAACTAACTAACTGTAACCTTGATTAAGATATCAATTAGATTAGCTTTTAATTGTAAAAGATTTATAACATTATCAATAGATACGGGAGTGCGCCAGCTCTTAGGGTTGATATGTGTGAGTTACGTAACCCCTCCCCTACATAACGCTACGCCATACCCCCTCCCACCCCTTAAGTGTGTTATGTAATATATGTGTATGGCCCCCTAGCATGTTTTTAAATGTAAAAATAACTAACGTAAAATGAGTAAGTCTATAATTTAAATAGGCTACCAGTATAATCAATCCTATAAACAAATTAAAAACTGGAAAATGATCATTTCATTGAATCATAGCCTATTTCATTAATACTTGTACTTCTCTGAAAACACATCAAACTACTTTAAAATATGTTCTAGACAGGTCTCATCCCCAGGACAAATCAAATACAGTAATTAGAAAAAACTAATTTTAAAAGTTAAAAAAATTAACATTGGGCTTATAGAGTTTAAAATCTAAACAAAGTAAATAACAGCAGTTTATAATCTGTGAGTTAATGTTCAAAGTAATACTCATGTTGTTGTTGTTGAAGTAGTACCCGAAGGCCGGGCTTTGCTCGGGGAAGGTCTGTCAGTTTGTTTAGATGACTTAATATTTCATCACATCCCACAACTTATGAGTAGATTTTCTTAGCTCATTTGTCTCTTTTCTGGAGATATTTAAGGTCACTGCAGTTGTTATTATAGCTCAATGTCCCTTTGATTCATTTTGGATATGACATTGCCATTCTAATGTAATCTTCATTTTATGATTTTAGTTTATTTTAGTCACTGCTTTGAGGTAATCACATGTTAATACTTAAACTACAATAATAGTCTAATATATATACAGCCCCATGTGTAACACACCAGACATATGAATTCTAGACCATTTCCAGACAAACTAGAAACGTGATATTTAGCAAGCAGGTAGCTTGTACCTTGAAACCCCCGGTAAAATTGGCAAAATATACAATTTTTAATTTTAAAACCACTAATTTTGATCTTGAAAATTGGATATTTTAACATTGGGCTTATGGAGTTTCAAATAAAAACAAAAGAAATCGTAACAGCTGTAAACAAATATCCAGTAAACTGTCAAAGCAACTTTCACATGGTAGAGTATAAACAAATTATAGAACTATTGAACAATGAAAACATCTAGAGTGGATTTAACCATAATGAATCTAAATAGTATACTATGTAAAAAATACTTGAAGGGTCATTGACCAATAATAACAACTGGAGCGACCCCAAGCGGGGGTCTGGGGGCGGAGCCCCCAGCGAGCAAAGCGAGTTCACTATATACTTTGACAGTTCACTTATTTATCATAAACAGCTGTTATGATTCTTTTGTTTTGATTTGAAACTCAATAAAACCAATTTTATTTTTTAAATTTTCAAATTTCTTTTTAGCGAATTTCCCCTATAGGATAGAAGCTATTACCGTAGTCGGCATGGTAAGAACTAGGCCCGGGACTAAGTTAACTTTTCCTTTTGAGGTCCCCGGACCCCAAAAACGCCATTCGTTCAAAACTACAGTAGAACCTCGCTAATTCGAACCTCGATAATTCAAAAACCTCTATAATTAGTAATGTTTGTCTGATCCCCTCAGAAAACCTGTAAAATTTGAAAAATAATATACAGATAATTCAAAGTGATTTTTACGCTTAATGCAGCCTCTAAAATTTGAATTTGTATATACTCGAGCCTCTACAATTAAAATTTTGTTGCCGTAATTCGAACTGTTACCTCCAAAATTCGAAGTCAACCTCTACAATTCGAACTGCGTTACCGTTAGCCTCTGTAATTCGAATTCAGGACAAAAAACACGCCTGTTGAGTATTTTGTCCAAGAGATGTGTTTGAACTACACTATTCTGTCTAGCTTTTAAAAAATAAACTTGGACCTCTATAGTTTGAATTTTATTTTGACCTCTATAATTCAATCTCTCTACACTTAAAACAGGGACCTCCATAATTCAAATTTTATTTATTATGACCTCTATAATTCAAACCCTCTTTATTTCAAACTTCCCATGATTCAAAATATATTGTCTTTCCCCTGAAATTCGAATTAGCGAGGTTCTACTGTATACATATATATATATATTACAAAGGAATGAATGTCAAATGAGCACGATAACTCTCATAAGAATTGTACGATTTTTATGAAATTTGGTATACATGTCTAAAGCAAACTTTATGACTTAAGTTCGAAAACTAGACAGATCAATCTATCCGAAGGGGTATTTTGGGGGGTTTTGGACCACTAAAATGGGTTTTTAGAAATTTGTACATTTAATTTTTTTTAAAGACAAATTTTAGTTTTCACCATTGGATTCAGCTTAAAAAAACACATTATTTGGTCTTTTGATCATTGCCCTACGTCAATTGGTTACTGAGATATTGAAAGTGCTAAACACAGTACGTTGTCTAATGTTATTCTTATATAGGAAAAGGAACATTTTATATCTCGCTTTTTATGAATATAAACTGATGAAACTTGGTATATGGCTTCATCTGGTTGTGGGTATTGTTGTTTGCCAATCAACTTTTTTCACCTGTGGTTCCCATGGCAGCAAACAAGGTACTTGGTCCAGATGTTATTCTTATGGAGTAATTAAAATGTTATATATTGCTCATTTATGAATGTACGTGGATGAAACTTAGTATGTGACTTCACCTAGATGAGTTCTATTGATATTTGCATAAAAACCCATTATTGTGTTCCTTGTTACAGCAAACCTGCATACTCATCCCCAGCATTATTCTTATTGAGAATAATTAATATTTTATTCATCGCTTATTTGTGGATATATTTCTTCTGAATCCTCGATCTGCCTTATGTGTTTTTAAGACATAAATATTCATTGGAAATTCCTGAGTATGCAGGTTTGCTGTGACGGGGATGTTTGACATAATTTGAATTTTTTGGGGATTAGACCTGTCTAGAACTTATTTTTAACACATAAATTAGTTAATTACAACTTTTGAAGGAAATCGTAGTCGTTTTTGAGATCAGAGTTGCATCTCAGTTGCATACAAGCAAGCAAGCAAACAAACCTTACTCATATTAGATTATATGGGGATAGGAATAACATGTGGTTTCCTAAAAGAGCAGTAACATGTGGTTTCCTAAAAGAGCAGTAACTAAAACCACTGAATGAAGATAACATACAGTGTGGTCATGTCATGTCCAAAATGAATCAAAGGAACATTGAGCTATAATAACTGTAGTGACCTTAAACAAATCTGTTTAAGGGGCAAATGACCCAAGGAACTCTGTGGATCAACTTTCATAAGCGAAATTTATAAAAAACCGAATGGAATTGTTTGATATTAGAATGATTATATGATTAGGTTGATTGTAAAATATTTTACCGTCTGAATGTTAGTTATTACGTAACGTTTTCCCCCCGTTAAAGTAAAACTAAATACCCTTGTCGCAGTAAACCCGCATACTCAGCGAATTTAAAATTAATATATAACATAACACATTAAAAGACTTAAGAGGATTCATAAGAAATATATTCACAAACAAGCAAACAAGCGATATTTAAAATATTAATTATTCTCCATAAAAATAACATTGGGGATTAGTACGCAGATTTGCTGCAACAAGGAACACAAAATAATGGGTTTTTTGCAAATATCGATAGAATTCATCTTAGCGAAGCCACATACCAAGTTTCATCCATATACATTCATAAATAAGCGATATATAACATTTGAATTATTTTCCATAATAATAACATGGGGACCAAGTACTTAGGTTTGCTGCTACAGGAACCATTGGTGAAAAATTGTTTTTTGTGGAATCAACAATAAACCACAACCAGATGAAGCCATATACCAAATTGTGTCAGTTTATGTTCATAAATAAGCGAGATGTACAATTTTTCTTTTAGGGAATTTCCCCTATAGGGAAGAAGCTATTACCGTAGGTCTCATGGTAAGCCTTAAGCCCGAGACCATGATAACTTTTCATTTTGAGGTCCCCAGATGCCAAAAACACCATTCGTTCAAATTTATATATATAAGTGACCGTAAGCACGATAACTCTCGTAAAAAAGGTCTGATCTTAATGAAATTTAGTACAAATGTGTAAAGCACCATTTATTTGAACGAGTTCGAAAACCATATGAATCGCACCATCCGAAGGGGGTTTTCGAAGGGTTTTGTACCCCAAAAATGGGTTTTTTCGGGTTTCCACATCTCATTTTATTTAAATCAAATTATAATTTGTACCATTGAATTCAGCATAAAAAACAGACAATTTGGTATTTTGATCATTGCTCTACGTCAATTGGTTACTGAGATATTGAAAGTGCTAAACACAGTACGTTGTCTAATATTATTCTTATGGAAAAAATAAAAATTGTATATCTCGCTTACTTATGAACATAAACTGATGAAATTTGGTATATGGCTTCATCTGGTTGTGGTTCATTATTTTTTGCACAAAAAAAACAATTTACCTACTTGAGTTATATTGATATTTGTGTAAAACCCCATTTTTAGAGTTCCTTGCTTCAGCAAACCTGCACACTCAGCCGCCATGTTATTCTTATGGAGAATAATTAAAATGTCATACATTGTTTATTTATGAAAGTATATTGATGAAACTTGATATGTGGCTTTATGTGGCATTAAGATACATATATATATGCATATTTATGCATTGGAAATTTGCTGAGTACGCAGGTTTGCTGCTACGGGGGTATTTATATATTAAGATGTATACAAAATCTTGGACCTTGACACAATGACTCGTGGATTCTAAGAAGTGGGTCAAAGAGTTTTAATTTCTTCCTAGATTATATTTAACATAAGATACTACTTTTCTTTTCTTTTTAATATGAGGCAATTTATTCTTCTTAAAAAAAATGGAATGATTTAAGCCTTATTGTTTTTAAGTTCTGCATTTATAGGTTGCCTATGTATTTGAACAACCGTATCAAGCTACAATAACAATGGAAGGCCTGGGGGCACAGCCCCCCTCCCCCCAGTAAGGTTAATGTGTTACATTAAAACCTCTGGATTAGAGTTTAAAATATTTTGGCATTCAAACCCAATTGACTGTTTTTAAAACGTATTGTTCATCAAGTTCTGTACTTATACTTATAGATTTTTACAGCAATATTAAGCTACAATAAAATAAATATCCTGATGGGTCCTCCAGTGGAACCAAAGTGTATAACTACTTTTAAACCACGTGCTCTCACTGATTGGGGACCTTTATTGCCGCCGACATATTATATTTTATCAAAATCTTCAGCTAATATTATTATGAGGGCCTAGATGATACAGCCCTCAGTGAGACTGAGGGGTGAGTAACTACTTCATATGCACTTTGTCTGACTGATTGACAGATTTCAGGCCTCATTGTTTGTCATGTTCTGGATTTGTGTGTCATTGTCAAGCTGCAGTTATAATGGAGGGCCCATGAGGTATATTGTAAATTGAAACTTTTTTTGTATTTTACGCGATCACTCAATCCTTATACGCGATATAAGAGCGTACTCCTAGTTATATATTCTACTGTGAAATAAGGGGAGATGATTTTCTGCGGGGTGATGGGAACAGTTGTTTAATATTTAGCACTTTGAATTAAATAACATGAAATAACAGTTTGATTAACACAAAATAACACATAATAAAAGGGAACATTTCAAATTACAGTGACATAAATTATTATTGAACAAAGACAATCATTGTGATAATAGATAAATAAAATATGGGTTATTCAGCATGACTAGGGTATGGTGGTAGTTACATGGGGAGAAATATACACAATTATGGGAAATTATTATTAATGATGAATGGAATGTAATGAAATACTACAACAATATGTTATTAAATACAAGATAGAGTAAAGCCAAGTTTAACGGGGCCCCTCCAATCCAAAACCCTGGGTTAACCAGAATCATGACTGAAAATTAATAGTTAATTAAACAGTAAGCTGGACCATGAAGAATAGTGTATTTAGCATGACATAAGTCCCGGTTCCCGGTATGACCTTGAAATGTCATCCATTTGACAGCCCAACCTTCCTCCATCCCCACTAAAAAAATGTCTCCATTGATGTAAGTACGGATTTAAATCATTGTACCATGCCCATAGATCTTACCTTTGAAAGTTTGTGTCTCACTGTAAGACCAGCCGTTATCACTTGAGTTAGATAAAATTATTTAGGTCTGCGATTGGTTGGGCTCTAGCAAATGACTCAACAACCGCCAATGTTCTGCTAATCAGCTTATAAAGAAGAAAGGCTGCCTGCATACCGGTATATTGTATAGGAAAGTTCAGAAACATATTTTTGATTTTTTTAAGAAATATATTCTTTTGATCTATTTTTTTCTAAATTTATTGTCTTTAAATTTCAATAAAACATTTAAGTTACACAATAACTGTACATTTAGTTCAAAATATATTTGTTTTAAATTTAAAATTGTTTTTATGTAGTTTGAGGTTTTTAGGACACACAGCAATTACTATAATATATTTAAATACCCCCGTCGCAGCAAACATGCATACTCAGCGAATTTCCAATGAATCATAACATAACACATTAAGCCACTTAACATGATTCATAAGAAATATATTCACAAACAAGCGATATTTAAATATTAATTATTCTCCATAAGAATAACATTGGGGATGAGTACACAGGTTTGCTGCAACAAGGAACACAAAATAATGGGTTTTTATGCAAAATATCAAAGGAACTCAGCTAAGTGAAGTCACATACCAAGTTTCATCCATATACATTCATAAATAAGCGATATATAACACTTTAATTATTTTCCATAAGGGTAACATGGGGACCGAGTACCTAGGTTTGCTGCTACGGGAACCATAGGTGAAAAATTGTTTTTTTTGTGCAAACTACAATAAACCACAACCAGATGAAGCTATATACCAAATTTTGTCAGTTTATGTTCATAAATAAGCGAGATATACAATTTTTCTTTTTCTCCATAAGAATAACATTAGACAACGTACTGTGTTTAGCACTTTCAATATCTCAGTAACCAATTGACGTAGAGCAAAGATCAAAATACCAAATTGTTTGTTTTTTTATGCTGAATTCAATGGTGAAAATTAAAATTTGATTTTAATAAAAATTACATGTGGAAACCCCGAAAACCCCATTTTTGGGGTACAAAACCCCCCCAAAACCCCCCTTCGGATGGTGCGATTCGTCTGGTTTTCGAACTCGTTCAAATAAATGGTACTTTACATGTTTGTACCAAATTTGATTAAGATCGGACCTTTTTTACGGTCCGGTGAGAGTTATCGTGCTTACGGACACATATATATATAAAAATATATATATAAATATGTATATATATATATATATACATATATAAAAATTTGAACGAATGGTGTATTTGGCATCTGGGGACCTCAAAATGAAAAGTTATCATGGTCTCGGGCTTAAGTCTTACCATGAGACTCGGGTAATAGCTTCTTCCCTATAGGGGAAATTCGCTAAAAAGTAACAACCGTACATATGTTTTTGTAAAATTAATGTTTAAACATCAACCATTGACTATCTGAAAAATTGGGTGGGTTATTTCAATCAGTTCCTTCCCCTTGGTATGGTTTTCAAAGGCTGGTTGGTTTATTTAAAAATACAAAAAAAACTGATGTTAAAAAATAGTAAATTAATAGAAGTGTGAACATTCAGATACTTTTCATACTGCAGTTCTTGTAAGTTGTAATTTTGGTAGTGAAAATACAACATCAAATCCTATGCTACACACTAGTGCAAACAATGTCTGTTGGTTTATTTAAACAAATTATTTCAGAATCCAGCAGAGGGATATTGCTTAACCCTCCGATTGAACTACTAATGTTGAACTACTCGGTGCTCCTGTCATTTTTGCGAGTTTGCAGATATTATTTCAAAAATTCACAGTAAATTGCAGAATGGATGAAACCTATCAATATGCATATTCAATTAGTTTGTAAAAGACAATCAAGTGAATTTGAAAATGGTAAAATAAATAAAATTCAGAAAGGTGTTTTAGCGAATTTCCCCTATAGGGGAAAAGCTATTACCGTAGGTCTCATGGTAAGACTTCAGCCTGAGACCATGATAACTTTTTGTTTTGAGGTCCCCAGATGCCAAAAACACTATTCGTTAAAATTTATATATCTACTAATATAAAGCTAGACGGGTTCACTGACTCACTGACATAAATAGGAGGCAGTTCCCGTCATCGGACCCTACTCGACCTCATACTTGAATTAAAGCTCTTTATGAGAAACCCTCAGATTAATTGCCAAAAGTTAACATTTTTGAGTTTTAGAGTCACTTTTTGGGCAGGAAAATGTCCACTACATCAATTTTTCAACTTTGAGCGCGTTTTGTACGGAAACGGTAAGAGATGGCAAAAAATATTAAATACAAAAGTTGGAGGAAATTTGATTCCCAACAAACGATATATCGTCAGATTTATGATATGATCATCTGTTTAGCTGTTATTCATCAGGGAAGGAGTAATTTTTAGTGGTTTGGCCCATTTAAATGTGTACCAAGTTTTGAAAAGCTGTTTTTTATGAAAGCACACTGCCTTTGGCTAATATCACATGTTTGTATCAGCTGATTTAAATAAACCTCCTCACCAATAGGTTTATAAAAATCAGCTGTTACAAAACATGTGAGCTCATTATCCCCTACACGGGAGTTTCAATATCGCGAATATCGTTTGTTGCGATATCGGAAAATGTCATCAACCGATTGTTGTTCTATCGAATGAATTTAGCCAAGTAGTCCAATGTATTGTCAAATTCACGATCATGCGATCTCGCGGTTGAATCCTACTTCTGATATTTACTTTTTCAGGTCTCAAGTTTCTGTTTAGTTTGACTTTATTTTGTTTTTACAAATACATTTATTTTTAATTATGTTGCACAACAAACAGACACCATACAGCGATCTGCGGAGTTAGGTTAGGTTAGGTTAGGTTACTATAATTTTTCGTGAACTGCAGCGTATGTTTTGTTATTTTTTACACGTAAATCGATTTGTAGAACTCCATTTTAACATTGTAACCATATCTTTTTATTTAACTTATATATGATTGACTTTGAATTGAGTGAGCTTTATTTTTTGCTTTTATACACCTCGAAACAACTATTGTAGTCAGGAGTTCATTCGATAAAACGAACAAGCAGGCAGTTAGTAAAATGTTTCCATATCGAACCGATGTTGGATCGCCTGCGTGTTGGCTATAATGTGCTCACCAAAGTCATTGTTGTGTAGTTTTTCTTTGGTTAACGGACTACAATAGTTGAGTTTGAGTTAAAATTGTATTAAGTTAACTGAGGAGTGCGAGTGAGCAAAGGGAACTCCAAAAGGGGGTTTGGGGGCGAAGACTCCAACGGGCGATAAGCCTAGTCTTTATATATAATTCTGTAAGCGAAATCTTTAAGTCAAAATTGTGGGAGTTCGGCAAATCGCAGGATGATGGAAGACTGCTCAAGTTAAAGGTCTCAATCCCAGGGACTTGGGGAAAATATTTCTAAAAAGTTACCAGGAAACGAGAAATAACATAAAACATCCTCCATAAGAAAAGCATGGGGATTTAAAAACGTCTCGTTGTTTACATTAAAACATGTGATTAAGTGTATATTTTGTTTATAAATTGACATGTGTTCCTACTCACACTGTTTCATTTTCCTCAGCATATAAAGAGTAAAATAATCAGATGAGGCAGAATATTGGAGCAAGGTATGGGGCTGTGTGGCCGGCCCCTTCAAGCCACTAGTATGTATACATGTGTTCGTTAACTCAATAAATTTGAAAAAAAAACATCTGATTTTGATTAAATTTGGCACAAACATGTAAAGCAATATTCATGACTATAACTTTAAAAACCAGAAAGATCGGACCATGGGAAGCGGGTTTTATTGAGGTTCAAAATTTTTCAAAAATCGGTTTTTTGTATTTCTTACCCTAACAGTTTTAAAACACTCAATTTTGATTTTCACCATTTTATAGAGCTTAAAAAACAAACAATATGGTATTTTGAATCATTAACTTAAGTTACTAAAAATTGAGTGCCATTCAACTCTCGGCACCTCTATTAGCTCCCCGCGCACATTCCGTACGCAACCAAGTCTGGGTTAGAAAGCAGCACATCACTCAAGCACACCCCTTAAAATGCTCATCCACGTACTTCTGACCTTGCTGTTAAATTCAAATCTGTTTCATTAGCAAACTATGTACCGCTAGTTGTTTGTGTGTTGTCTTTAGTTGGTTAATTTTTAATCGCCAATAGTCTACAAGTCTACTCCTTGCCATGGCTATGACACCTCTAGCTTCCACGTAAAAAAATCTCTCAAGCGCGAGGCCTTTGTAGGTGCGAGGCCCTGTGCGGCCGCACCTGTCGCGCCGCCCAAAGGTCAGCACTGCATTTACCTATTCGGCTTTTTAACCCACGAAAATTAATCAGATATCATGAGCATGACTGACAATAATGCACGGAACACTTTCTTTCAATACCAGGCTATACTATCACATGTTTATATTCCATAGAGAAAGGGCTCAGTTGTTATTCCTCCAACAATACATATAAATGTACAGTATATCAACCCCAGTTACAAACTACAATAATAGAGGATAACAAATTCTCATAAAAAGTTGGATCTCATAAATTTTTTAAGTAAAATTGCCTTTGAGGAGTAGAGTATGCTCACCGCTTCAACAAAGTTGTCTAATGAGTAAAACACCTAAATGTATCATTCAAGATATGATGAGTGTTTCAGTTTAAGTGAGCTTTTAAAGTAGCTAACTTTTAATTTTTTTCAAGTTTTTTCACTTTTATCTATAAGGACTAAACACCAATCAACACTCAGGCCAAACATCTTCACCTAAAATCACAAAATTTGGTATATGTACCTTTGCTATTTATAAAGTGGGTAACCACTAATAAACGATTTTTTTTTAATCCCATTGGACTCTGTCTAACGGTTCTTCAAAGTTCTAGTGTTATTCTAATGGCAACTCACTTGTATTTTATAAAATGAGATCTTAAACAGATGTTCATTACTAAGCTCATTGGTTTAGAAGGTAAACATTGATTGCAGAATGCACCACTCAAAACTGGTGTATCCCCCAGGTGAAGTCGGGTACTGTACCACCTAGTTTTACTATAAAATATCTTATTGTACTACCTTTTTGCTAAGTCCTTGCCATCCAAATCTTGCTTGGCTATTAGTGACTCAGATATGCATTTTGTCATAGCTGTATCATCAGTATACATTTTCACTGGATCTAAAACATATATTATAAATGAATAATTAAAACATTAATTACTTTTAATCAGTTCTCAAATATTATTTAATGTTCACTCATCCTCTCGCGGAAATAATAAGTAAATGCTTAAAATAAAATTAGTCAAAAAACATTTCAATCCATGGTAGATGACTTGTTAACTCCCAAGATAACTCATGCCTAAGTTAAGTGCCACAGACAACCTTTTACTTGGTATATTGGCAAAAAATGTGGTACTTGTCTTAATATACATTAGGTACCAGTAGGTATTTAAAAAATAGACTTGGGATGGTTCACTTTACTTCCAACCCACAAATTTGCATAAGTATGTTTTCAATGATAGGTATTTATGTCTAGAGGTGTAATTATGCACCTACATTAACATTTCTTCTAAGGGCTCCCCTTCATTTGCAGCCTAAACAAATTGCTATATTAATCTTGTGGAGAATATGTTTTTATATATAGTTATCACAGTTACTTATTTCTTACATATAACCTATTAATAATATTAGCAATTACATGTGAATAATTCATAAACAATAAATAAAGTACCTGGGGCCAAGCTTTGCTCAGGGAAGGACAGTCAGTTTGTTTAGATGACTTGGAGTAATATTTTACCATTTCCCCCAACTGATTAACAGTTTTGTATTGCTCTTTTGCCTCTTTTCTGCAATTTTAAGATCACTCCAGTTGCCATTTATAGCTCAACATCCCTTTGATTTATTTTGGATATGACCACTCTATATATGCAATCTTCACTCAACAGTTTTTGCAATCACGTTTTTGAGCGGCCGCCATTACTTTTCCAAAAGGTGTATGCCGGTTTAAAGTGGCCTAAAATCTTCTCACGCACGTATAACAAAGAAACAAAGTTTCATCAATGTCAGTGCACCCGTTTTCCCGGAGAAGGCTGCGTAAAATAGCGTTTTGAGCGTCACCGATAGACAGACAAACATAAATTGAGATAAGACACATTTTCTGCTTTCCTAACGTATGAAACGTAAAAATATGAAAAAATTTCATAATTCCAAGCAATCATCAGACAAAACTCTAATTTTATTTATACATATGTTCATAAGCAAGCAAGATATCACATGTTTATTATTCTCTATAAGAATAACATTATAGCTGCTGAGTACGCAGATTTGCTGCCATGGGGACCACAAAAAATGAGTTTTGTATGCAAATAGCATTGAAATCCAACCATATAAAGCCACATACCAAGTTTCATTAATATATGTTCATTAATAAGCGAAATATACAATTTTACTTATTCTCCATAAGATTAACATTGCACAACATACTGTGTTTAGCACTCTCAATATCTCGGTAACCAACTGATGTAGAGCGATGATCAAAATACTTAATTGTTTGTTTTTTTTAAGCTGAATTTAATGGTGTAAACTAAAATTTGGGTTTAAAAATAATTATATATAAAAATTTCAAAAAACCCATTTTTGGGGTACCAAACCCCCCCAAAACCCCCCTTATAGTAGAGTGACCTGTCTAGTTCTCGAACTCATGAAAATAGATGCTGCCTTACACGTTTATACCAAATTTCATCAAGATCGGACCATTTTACGAAAGTTATCGTGCCTTCGGACACATATATATACATATATATGAATTTGAACGAATGGTGTTTTTGACATCTGGGGGCCTCAAAATGAAAAGTTATCATGGTCCCGGGCCTAGGTCTTACCATTCTACCTATGGTAATAGCTTCTTCCCTATAGGGAAATTCGCTGAAACCTACTTTCTTTTAAACTCTCTGTTACTTAAACATTTGGTTTTGTCGTGATGGAATAATAGAAAGACGCCACCTCTTTATAATAGTAGTGATTATTTTTAACAGCAGTTCCAATCGTAAACTGTAATAAATAATCTACTGTTTACTTATATTAACCAACTAATTTAAGCCGATTGTTTTTCAATACGCTTCATAAAACATATCGAAAATTATGAAATTATAAACTGCCAGTAAAAAACTGAAAACCATATGGTTGATGTAAATTACTGCTATGAACTGCTCGTGTTCGCAAGAAGAGTCGTCTTTAGTGATTTTTAGTAGCAGAAACATTGGTTATTTACAGTTGATTTTATGTGTAGATATAGTTCTAAAAGTTGCTTTGATGAAGTTTCAGAAATGTGTGATTTCAAAATATCGATCTAACATACTGATCAGAAATCCAATAATTTCTGGCCAATTTGTATTGGCTGGAAAAAATTCAAAAATTTTGTAAATAATTAAATGTAGTCGTTTTGGCGTAAGTTTCAATATTGTTGAACATAATTAAGACAGATGATGACTTATAATAGTAACATTTACCAAAGATTATTTGAAAATTTACAGCCGCCCAAAAAGAGGGGGGGTACCTTTATGGGGCACCCGGTAATATACTGTGTGCATTGGAAATTCGATGAGTACGCAGGTTTGCTTCGACGGGGGTAATAATTTTGATAATATAATTTGAATTTCGGGAGTGCTTTGCCATTGCGTTTTGCATGAAAATACTTGTTTTATTGATAGTCATGGTACATTAAATATCCAGATATACATTGTGTTCATATTTTTATGCTCACCATTAGGATCTCGTAAACCATAGTCATTACAAGCAAGGTTAAATGAGCATTCCTCTAAACTCGTTTGCCGCGCTAAAAAAAACCTTTTGGACCAAAAACAAAAATTGCTTATAACTTTCTTGTTTATAAAGATTTAAAAAAATCTCAGAACAAAGTTACGAACAAATTTACGTATAGTTCAAAAGTTAAGCTTAACATGAAATTAAATAGGTACCCGGTTTCTGTTATAAAATGGCCAAGTCCAAAATCTTTAATGCAAGTAGGGTATAATGTTTTAATTTTTTTATTTTAAAGCAAAGTTTTTCCTGATTAAAATAATACCACATAACAGCCATTCCAAGTGCCATATAGGACATTTTAACCTTGTTTTCATCATTGTATAGGGTTTAAAACTATTGGAGATTATCCTGGATTTGTAAACGAACAATAAGCTCGATAGTACCATGCCTACTACATGACACGAAAGGACCGTGCCAAATTTAGATATTTGTTTTTAGGAGATTTTAATGTTTATTTTAAATCATAATTTAATTCAAAACAATATTCTTAATTTTTCCTTTCTAATTCAAATTAACGTTCTGAGGATAAATAATTTATGCAACATCATTGTCTGAGCTAATAACATTTTAAATTATGCATCTATAATTAGTCTTTATTCGTATTTAATTAAGGTACTTTTTTTGTAACTAAAATAATTATGTTATATACATTTTCACTTCAACCCTGCCATCCTTATGCTCTATAGGGATAGCCAGATTTGATAGCTTAGGCACAGAAGGTAATCATCATAAATTTATTAGAGGTTATCTGCCTGTTGACAAACATCTGTATTCATTGCATGCATAAACGCATACTACCCACTGCCATGCCGCTAGCACGGCGCGTGGCTTGGCGGTTGACCAGCTGGTACGGCGAAATAGAGAGAGAGGGTACTTGTACAGTCCGCACCAAGATATCAGTAGTACAGTCAACGCCCGCCACCACTAGCGCCAACTGGCGGCGGGTCGCTGAAGCAACCTCTCCTACTTCTCAACAGGCACTGAGTTATTTCCATAAGGCTTGACTATCTTATTGTAGTTTATATAGTCATTGATGGCACCTTGCAGGCAGTGGCGGATTTAAGCAATTGCCGCCTAAGGGCTATTAGGAAATTTGCCGCCCTCCCCCCCCCCGCTATATAATCTTTGTCCTTTTCGCCGCCCAGGTTTACCCACATGTTATATATATCTTGTTTGGTTATTTTGTGATAGTATCTAAAGAAGTTACGAATTAACTGAATGAATAAGTTTAAGAAATTTCTTTTATTTCCTAGTTGAAAAATCCAGTAAGATAATGTATAATTGACATGATTCACATTAACACAGTTTAATATTAAATATAACCTACTCCAATGACAATCAGCCCTAGAGACAAATGTTGGTGTTAAAAGCAGTAAAGCAGTGCTAGTGCTACTTTTAATAACAAGAAAATACTTCAAAAAAGTCCTAAAAATCCCTTCTTATACTTAATAAAAACATTAATTTTTACACCAACGCATTGACTACTGAAAATTATAATAAATAACCTATAAATAAGATATGATGACAATGTAGCGTTCGGACCATTAGCCTCAAAATTCGGACTATTTAAATACTGAATTAGCGCTTTTAGATACAGTTTTTCAGTAATTTTTTAATTTATACTTTTATACAAAGAATTGTTTATATGTTTTAGACGATCAAAATATAAAATTAATTGATGTAGGCCTAATCTTCATAAAACTCTACACATTTTCAAACACTTCTTCTAGTTTCACCTCCATGATGTTGTAGATCCAATGAATTAAAATATAATACTACAGGAGTCACTACTCTCTGACAAATAACCTTCATAAAGCGTGCCGTCATATTTGGTATTTGGTATTTGGTACACTGAAGACGGCTGAAATAACTTTCTTTTTCACCTTGAAGTTTGAAAATGAAACGACAATATCATTGTAGTCTAAATTTTGTTATTGTCATCTCAAATTCGATTGTTGCAATATTTCTCATCCGTGTGCCTTGGTCATTATTGATATTGTGTAACAAATAATTGTAATCCTATGCGAATGTATAGGTAAACTTGGAAGTCCGTGAGTTGGACCATAGATTAAGAATACCACAAGGAGTATGTTTAATCTATGGTTGGACGTAGGACGTAGTCATAGTGGCGCAGTGCCTGATAGATGTAGTTCGTGGCTTGCCGCCCTTTCTCTGTAGCGTAATCGTGTTGTCGC
This sequence comes from Allygus modestus, assembly GCA_963675035.1. Lineage (NCBI taxonomy): Eukaryota > Metazoa > Arthropoda > Insecta > Hemiptera > Cicadellidae > Allygus > Allygus modestus. Next base: position 122,249,095 of record OY776111.1, on the reverse strand, counting down.
TAGTACGGATGAATGACAAATGAATTATGACTGCTTTGAGGAACTGCAGTGTGAGGGTTACATTCCATTACATACATTAGTCTCAGTAGTTTTAGTCTAAGTACCTTTACCTTTAAAAGGGCGGCACACCGTCATTGTAATCAGTTTTTGTCAAAATGTTCCCCGTTTCAACATTTATTTTCTAAACAACTTATTAATTTTCTGTAAATTTGCCGCCCCTAAAAACTTGCCGCCCTGGGCTACAGCCCCTATAGCCCCCCCCCCCTAAATCCGCCACTGCTTGCAGGCCTAGAACACTCTCGCTCGGCCACCACTAACGCGGTCCCTTTGCGACGATTGTACAACTGTACTTTTCGACGTCTTTCCTTGTTATATCCCTAGTTGGAAGGGAGCAGCAAGCTTCATACGGACTAGATGGGGCATGAAGCTAATATGGGCCCTGTGAACAGCTGTTACAATTCTTTTGTTTTAATTTTAAACTCCATAAGCCCAACTAGGGGTTGGGGAAGTGGGTTGGTAGGGGAGGTCTAGGAGAGGAGAGGGTTGCAAATGATCTGTTTGGGTATATGAGATATAGCATGCATGTGCCTTGAAACCTCAAATATCCTTAAACATTTCCAAACTCGTACTATTTCAATTTTAAGCCCCTCATCTTTAAATAACTGCTGATTTTTCTATTTTTTTGTATAAGTAGTAGTATAATGTCGGTTCTAGGTCCTTAATATGACACCACTTTCACTTGAGCTAGGTACCCGGGCCACTGCCACGGGAACTAAGCACCCGAAAACTACCTGGGGGCGAAGCCACCCACAGGGGTCTGAGGCACCCGAAAACTACCTGGGGGCGAAGCCACCCACAGGGGTCTGGGGGCGGAGCCCCCAGCGAGCGAAGCGAGTCTAATATACTATACAGCCGCATGTGTAACTCACTCACTCACTCACTCACTCACTCAGGTATACGAATTCTAGACCACTTCTAGAGGAGCTAGAAACCTGAAATTTGGCATGTATGTAGCTTGTACCTTGTAACACCCAGGAAAATCCCAAAAAGTTACAATTTTTTATTTTAACCCGCTCAAAAAAATTCAAAATGGAGGAAATTTTGAACATGTCCAAAATAGTGCCTTTTTATTTGAGCTGTAGCGGCCGAACGGTTGGTCCTATCGAGAAACGGAGACCACCACGTGCCACGGATTTTAGACGATCTACAACTTTGGTCCTATGACTTTTTGTCGTATCTCGTCTCCTTCACCCTTAGGTAGCGCTAGATTTTTCAAATTTCGGCATATTTTCGAAATATTTTGGCCGTTTTTTATTTCCTATCACGTTAATATACTTGATCGAGGCCTAATATTGGGCACGCAGTATGTCTACATCACACTTAATAAATAGCAGCAGAAATATGACCAGTTTTTATTAATTAAACCTGTCGGAAAATGAAAAACTCTAAATATCTTTAGATATGACCGTTTTCTTAGTATAAGTAGTGGTGTATTGGGGGTTCTATGTCAATTTATATTATTGGACATACACGTGACACCAATAATACTTGAACTAGAGACGTGATATTTGGAATGCATGTGCCTTGCACCTTTTCTTCCCAAATTCTACTATTTTTCGTTTGAACTATCTCAACAAAATAAATAATTGTGAATACAAAAATCAAAATGTAGTATTTTTTTATTTGAGATCTAGCGGCCAAATGGGTTGTCCTATCAAAAAATGAAGACCACCACGTGCCACGGATTTCAGACGAACTACAACTTTAGTCCTATGACATTTTGCCGTATTCCACCCCCTTCACCCTTAGATAGCGCTAGATTGTTTAAATTTAAACTTTTTCATAGATTTGTTCGTGGTTTTTAATGGTTTGTCGCTCTAATATAGAACTTAGAGGCCTAATACGTATCACACAGTATTCCTACATTACAATTAGTACCAAACAACACCCACACGCTCAGATTAAATATCTTAAGCACACAAAAAAATCAAAGTCTTTGAGCGTTTGTAGATTTTATCGTGTTTTTCGGGTATCTTTTTTATGTTGCGCTCTGTCGAGGGTAAAATCTCTTAATTATGTCATATTTGTTGCAGAAGGCTTTTAGTTACCTATATTCATAGCACTCCATGTTGTTAACGGTGGTCATATTCCTTATATGGTTCAAAAGACGCCTTATAAAGGCTACATTATACATCAGTTAAGGGTATTAATTTGTTACAAGCACTTAGGTAATACATGGAGGCTTAACATTTAACATAATAATTCTCCATGCCAAATAGTATTTAGCAACTGACACATGACCAGATTTTATAGGTTAATCTCTTAAAAATAATCAAAGCCTTGGAATAGTAGAATTTAGATCTTAAATAGAATTGGACCAATTTACATTAAACTGTGACCTGGGGGCGAAGCCCCCCACAGGGGTCTGGGGGCGGAGCCCCCAGCGAGCGAAGCGAGTCTATAATATATACAGCCGCATGTGTAACTCACTGACTGACTGACTGACTGACTGACTGACTGACTGAGGTATACGAATTCTAGACCACTTCTAGATGAGCTAGAAACATGAAATTTTGCATGCAGGTAGCTTATAGCTTGTAACCCCCAGTAAAATTGCCAAAACTGACAATTTTGTATTTTAACCCCCCGTAAAAAATATTTAAAACCCCCCCCAAAAAAGCTTATTTTAAAATTACAGTTTTTGAGCTCTAGCGGTTAAACGGATTGTCCTATCAAAAAACGGACACCACCACGTGCCACGGATTTTGCAAGATCTACAAGTTTGTTCCTATGACTTTTTGTCGTATCTCGTCTCCTTTACCCTTAGATAGCTCTAGATTTTTTCAAATTTTGAGATTTTGTGGCGGTTTTTTATTTCCTATCACGTTAATATACTTTATGGAGGCCTAATATTGGGCACGCAGTATGTCTACATCACATTTAGTAAATATCAGCAGAAATATGACCAGTTTTTATTAATTAAACCTGTCGAAAAATGAAAAAACTCTAAAAATCTTTAGATATGACCGTTTTCTTAGTATAAGTAGTGGCGTATTGGGGGTTCTGTGCCAATTTATATTATTGGACAGACACGTGACACCAATAATACTTGAACTAGAAAAGTGAGATTTGGCATGCATGTGCCTTGCATCTTTTCTTCGCAAATCCTAATATTATTAGTTTGAACTATCTCAACAAAATAAATAATTGTGAATACAAAAATCAAAATGTAGTATTTTTTTATTTGAGCTCTAGCGGCTGAACGGGTTGTCCTATCGAAAAACAAAGACCACCACGTGCCACGGATTTTAGACGAACTACAACTTTAGTCCTATGACTTTTTGCCGTATCTCACCCCCTTCACCCTTAGATAGCGCTAGATTTTTTAAAATTTAAACTTTTTCCATAGATTTGTTCGTGGTTTTTAATGGTTTGTCGCTCTAATATAGAACTTATAGGCCTAATACTTATCACACAGTATTCCTACATTACACTTAGTACTAAGCAATACTCCCACGCCAGGATTAAGTATCTAAAAAAACCACAAAAATCTAAGTTTTAGAGCTCTTGTAGACTTTTCATGTTTTTCGGGTACATTTTTTATGTTGCGCTCTGTCGAGGGTAAAATCCCTTATAAATCATGTCATATTTGTTGCAGAAGGCTTGAAGTTACACAAAGTCATAGTTTTTCAGGTTGTTAACGGTGGTCGTATCCCTTATAAGGTTTAAAATACGCCTTTAAAGGCTACACTCTACATCGGTTAAGGGTATAATTTTTTTCAAGCACTTAGGTAAGAAATGGAGGCTTAAAATTTAACATACTCCATACCAAGTAGTATTCATCAACAGGCATATAGCCAGATTTTATAGGTTAAACCCTTAACAATAATCAAAGCCTTGGAATAGTTGTAGAATTTAGGTCTTAAATAGAATTTGGACCAATTTACATTAAACTGTGGCCAAACAGCGACCTGGGGGAAAAGCCCCCCACAGGGGCCTAGGGGCGGAGGCGGAGCGATTTTTAAATTGTTATGTACTCTAATATTGTACTGCTAGGCCTAAATTTGTTCACTCAATAAGTCTACTTTATATTTTGAGTATACATAGGACCTCGGATTATTATCGTAATTAAACCATGTGACAGGGACCTGGGGGCGAAGCCCCCCACAGGGGTCTGGGGGCAGAGCCCCCAGCGAGCGAAGCGAGTCTAACATATATACAGCCGCATGTGTAACTGACTCACTCACTCACTCACTCACTCACTGAGGTATACGAATTCTAGACCACTTCTAGACGAGCTAGAAACCTGAAATTTTGCATGCAGGTAGCTTGTACCTTGTAACCCCCAGGAAAATTCCAAAAAGTTACAATTTTTTATTTTAACCTCCTCAAAAAAATTCAAAATGGAGGAAATTTTGAACATGTCCAGAATAGTGACTTTTTATTTGAGCTGTAGCGGCCGAACGGTTGGTCCTATCGAGAAACGGAGACCACCACGTGCCACGGATTTTAGACGATCTACAACTTTGGTCCTGTGACTTTTTGTCGTATCTCGTCTCCTTCACCCTTAGGTAGCGCTAGATTTTTCAAATTTCGGCATATTTTCGAAATATTTTGGCCGTTTTTTATTTCCTATCACGTTAATATACTTGATGGAGGCCTAATATTGGGCACGCAGTATGTCTACATCACACTTAGTAAATGGCAGCAGAAATATGACCAGTTTTTATTAATTAAACCTGTCGAAAAATGAAAAAATCTAAATATCTTTAGATATGACAGTTATCTTAGTATAAGTAGTGATGTATTGGGGGTTCTGTCCCAATTTATATTATTGGATATTCACGTGACACCAATAATACTTGAGCTAGAGACGTGAGACTTGGCATGCATGTGCCTTCCACCTTTTCTTTCCAAATCCTACTATATTTAGTTTGAACTATCTCAATAAAATAAATAATTGTGAATACAAAAATCAAAATGTAGTATTTTTTTATTCAAGCTCTAGCGGCCGAACGGGTTGTCCTATCGAAAAACGAAGACCACCATGTGCCACGGATTTCAGACGAACTACAACTTTAGTCCTATGGCATTTTGCCGTATCTCACCCCTTTCACCCTTAGATAGCGCTGGATTTTTTAAATTTAAATTTTTTTCACAAATTTGTTTGTAGTTTTTAATGGTTTGTCGCTCTAATATAGAACTTAGAGGCCTAATACTTATCACATAGTATTCCTACATTACAATTAGTACCAAGCAATACTCCCACGCCCAGATTTAAGTATCTTAAACACCCAAAAAAATCAAAGTTTTTGAGCTCTTGTAGACTTTTTGTGTTTTTCGGGTACATTTTCTATGTTGCGCACTGTCGAGGGTAAAATCCCTTATAAATCATGTCATATTTGTTGCAGAAGGCTTTTAGTTACCCAAAGTCATAGTGTTTCAGGTTGTTAACGGTGGTCGTATCCCTTATAAGGTTCAAAATACGCCTTTTAAAGGCTACATTATACATCAGTTAAGGGTATAAATTAAGACAGGAACCAGGGACCTGGGGGCGAAGCCCCCCACAGGGGTCTGGGGGCGGAGCCCCCAGCGAGCGAAGCGAGTCTATAATATATACAGCCACATGTGTAACTCACTCACTCACTCACTGAGGTATACGAATTCTAGACCACTTCTAGACTAGCTAGAAACCTGAAATTTTGCATGCAGGTAGCTTATAGCTTGTAACCACCAGAAAAATTTCCGAAACTGACAATTTTTTATTTTAACCCCCCTAAAAAAAATATTTAAACCCCCCCAAAAAAGGCTATTTTAAAATTACAGTTTTTGAGCTCTAGCGGCCGAACGGATTGACCTATCGAAAAACGGACACCACCACGTGCCACGGATTTTGCAAGATCTACAACTTTGTTCCTATGACTTTTTGTCGTATCTCGCTCCCTTCACCCTTAGATAGCGCTAGATATTTCAAATTTTAGTCAATTTCGACGTTTATTTTCGTGGTTTTTAATTTATTATCACTTTAATTTAGTATTTTAAGGCTTGATATTTGGTACTCAATATGTTGACACATTACCCTTCACGAAACACTCGATAAACTAACATGTTTTAATAATTAAACATCCCAAAAAAATTAGAAACCATAATTATTCCATAAATGACAAACTGCATTATCGACTTACTCAGGTAATTCTAGATAAGCTAGAAATATGGAATTAGGCCTACATGTAGCTTGTCCATTGAAACCCCCAGAAAAATTGCAAAAAGGTATAATTTTTTATTTTAACCTCCTCAAAAAAAATCAAAATGGAGGAATTTTTGAACATCTCCAAGATAGTGCATTTTTTGTGGCTGTAGCGGCCGAACGGTTGGTCCTATCGAGAAACAGAGACCACCACGAGTAACGGATTTTAGACGATCTACAAATTTGGCCCTATGACATTTTGTCGTATCTCGTCTCCTTCACCCTTAGGTAGCGCTAGATTTCTCTAATTTCGGCATATTTTCTAAATTTTGTGGCAGTTTTTTATTTCCTATCACGTTAGTATACTTGATGGAGGCCTAATATTGGGCACGCAGTATGTCTACATCACACTTAGTAAATAGCAGCAGTCATATGACCAGTTTTAATGAATTAAACTTGTCGAAAAATGAAAAACTCTAAATATCTTATGATATGACCGTTTTCTTGGTATAAGTAGTAATGTATTGGGGGTTCTGTACCAATTTATATTATTGGACATGCACGTGGCACCAATAATACTTGAGCTAGAGACGAGAGATTTGGCATACATGTGCTTTGCACCATGTATCCTCACAGAAAATTCCCAAGCATTATTTTTATGGTTTTAACTACCTCAAAAAAATTCATAATGACGGTTATAAACAATCAGATTGTAGTGTTGTTTAAACAGTTCTAGCAGCCAAAAGGATGGTCTTATACTTAAATATCTGCTGATATGTCTGTTTTCTTAGTATAATTAGTGGTCTTATTGGGCTTCTGGGCCATTTGAAACTACACCACTTCAATATGAGGCCAAACAGCGACCTGGGGGCGAAGCCCCCCACAGAGGTCTGGGGGCGGAGCCCCCAGCGAGCGAAGCGAGTCTAATATATATACAGCCGCATGTGTAACTGACTCACTCACTCACTCACTCACTCACTGAGGTATACGAATTCTAGACCACTTCTAGACGAGCTAGAAACCTGAAATTTTGCATGCAGGTAGCTTATAGCTTGTAATCCCCAGGAAAATCGCCAAAACTGACAGTTTTATATCATAACCCCCCCAAAAAAATATTTAAAACCCCCCCCAAAAAAGGCTTATTTTAAAATTACAGTTTTTTAGCTCTAGCGGCCGAACGGATTGACCTATCGAAAAACAGACACCACCACGTGCCACGGATTTTGCAAGATCTACAACTTTGTTTCTATGACATTTTGTCGTATCTCGCTCCCTTCACCCTTAGGTAGCTCTAGATTTTTCAAATTTCAGGCAATTTCGACGGTTATTTTCGTGGTTTTTAGTATATAAAAGCTTGATTTTTGGCACTCAATATGTTTACACATTACCCTTCATGAATTAGTCTATAAACTAACATGTTTTAATAAGTAAACACCTCAAAAAAATTAAAAACCCTAATTGTTCCGTAAATGACAAACTGCATTATCGACTTACTTAGGTAATTCTAGACAATCTATAAACGTGGAATTAGGCCTACATGTAGCTTGTCAATTAAAACCTCCAGAAAAATTGCAAAAAGGTATAATTTTTAATCAGAACCACATAAAAAAATTGAAAATGGAGGAAAATTTGAATATATCCAAAATAGTGCATTTTTTTGGGCTGTAGCGGCCAAACGGATTGTCCTATCGAGAAACGGAGACCACCGCGACACACGGATCTTAGACGATCGAAAACTTTGTTCCTATGACTTTTTGTCGTATCTTGTCTCCTTCACCCTTAGGTAGCGCTAGATTTTTTAAATTTCGGCATATTTTCGAAATATTTTGTCCGTTTTTTATTTCCTATCACGTTAATATACTTGATGGAGGCCTAATATTGGGCACGCAGTATGTCTACATCACACTTATAGACACGAAAATAGCACGAAAAATATGACCAGTTTTTAGTAATTAAACCTGTCGAAAAATGAAAAACTCTAAATATCTTTAGATATGACCGTTTTCTTAGTATGAGTAGTGGTGTATTGGGGGTTCTGTGCCAATTTATATTATTGGACATACACGTGACACCAATAATACTTCAGCCAGAGACGTGAGATTTGGCATGGATGTGCCTTGCTCTTTTTCTTCACAAATACTACTATATTTAGTTTGAACTATCTCAACAAAATAATTAATTGTGAATACAAAAATCAAAATGTAGTATTTTTTTTATTCAAGCTCTAGCGGCCGAACGGGTTGTCCTATCGAAAAATGAAGACCACCACGTGCCACGGATTTCAGACGAACTACAACTTTAGTCCTATGACATTTTGCCGTATCTCACCCCTTTCACCCTTAGATAGCGCTAAATTTTTTAAATGTTAACTTTTTTCACAAATTTTTTGTGGTTTTCAATGGTTTGTTGCTCTAATATAGAACTTAGAGGCCTAATACTTATCACACAGTATTCCTACATTACAATTAGTACTAAGAAATACTCCAACGCCCAGATTAAGTATCTTAAACACCCAAAAAATCAAAGTTTTTGAGCTCTTGTAGACTTTTTGTGTTTTTCGGGTACATTTTCTGTGTTGCGCACTGTCGAGGGTAAATTCCCTTATAAATCATGTCATATTTGTTGCAGAAGGCTTTTAGTTACACAAAGTCATAGTATTTCAGGTTGTTAACGATGGTCATATCCCTTAAAAGGTTCAAAATACGCCTTTTAAAGGCTACATTATGCATCAGTTTTTAAATTGTTATATACTCTAATATTGTACTGCTAGGCCTAAATTTTTTACTAATAAGTCTACTTTATATTTTGAGTATACATATGACCTCGGGATATTAGCGTAATTAAACCATGTGCCATAGGTACTACGACAGGGATCTGGGGGCGAAGCCCCCCACAGGGGTCTGGGGGCGGAGCCCCCAGCGAGCGAAGCGAGTCCAACATATATACAGCCGCATGTGTAACTCAATCACTCAGGTAGGCCTATACAAATTCTAACCCACTTCTAAGTTAGGACGTGAAATTTGGCATGCAGGTAACTTGTACCTAGAAACCGCCAGAAAAATCCCCAAAACTCACAATTTTTGATTAATAAACCTTTAAATAAATATTTAAAAATCTATTAGTTACGTAGACTACGTTATCAACATGAATTATTTTAATTTCAAAATATTTTTGGTAATATGGGCAATGCAGTATGCAAAAATTTAAATAAGCTTTCGCATGTATATGTTTTGTGGCAATCCACAGTAATGAAAATTTGTTTCTTATTAAAAAATATTATATTTTTATACTTTATTAAATATTTTTTCATAATCTCATGTTCATTGACTAATACACCTGTTATTCATTTCTTGCAGTACTTACCAAACATCGAAAACCATAATTTTAGGTTCGCGCTGGTAAGAAATGTTCATGTTATAACCACACCCTTTGATGGTAATTTTTTGACTTGAACCTTATGTTGTTGGGCAACTACATGCACTGCGAATTCTGCTAGTGCTCTGGTTAGGCTATGCCTCAGTAACTTCCGGATGAGCTAGGAAGGTGAAATGTCATTGCAATGTAGCTTGTAATTAGAAACCATCGGAAAAATTGCCAAATCACATAATTTTGTAAACATTAAAGTTGTTAAAATGTTAAAGTGTTTTTAAAGTCTTAAAGTTAATAGTTAAATCTAAAAAATTACTAACAAAATCTATGAGTTACGAAAACTGTTTTATAACTTAAGGTTGTTACTGATGGTTCTATCCCCTAAGAATATTAACAAATCTGATTACAAATATTACTATAGTTAAAAAATCATTTATACAGGCACTATCATTATTCACAGGCACTTGGTAATATAGGTGGTGGCCTATCCCTTAAACAAACTACACGTCTACATGCTGGGGCCAACAGCGGTCACATGAACAGTTTATTTATTAAAAACCCAAAAGAAATTAAAATCTCTAAATTGTTTTATATCTTTTGGGATGATGTGTTCTCATACCAGGTGGAAAAAGCCCTAAATAAAAATTTTGTCAAAGTAGAATAATTATTTAATATTTGCCTATGCATTTTACTTAGAGAGTTTTAGATGTGATTTTACTTAGAGAGTATCTGGCGTAAAATATGGCATACGACATATCGTTAAACTACATACCAGGAGTCTCATATTTTGGTATCCGATCCCTGAATACCCACAAGAACACATATACAAAACAACAAACATACCTACATACCAAATTTCATAAAAATCGGACCATTGGTTTGGGCTCTAGCTCTGTACACATCCATACAGACAGACAGACAGACACACAGACATCATATAAAAACCACTTTTTTGGGTTCAGGGAACACCAAAACAAATATTTCCACTAACAACTCAAATTGGAAAATTTTGACGAAAACAATACTTTCTCGATATACTATGTATAAGGGGAGACAGTAAAATACCCCCGTAGCAGCATACCTGCATACTCAGCGAATTTCCAATGCATATAATATTATCTTAATACCACATAAAGCCACATACCAAGTTTCATCAATATACATTCATAAATAAATGATTTATGACATTTTAATTATTCTCCATAAGAATAACATGGGGCTGAGTATGCAGGTTTGCTGCTACGGGAACTATCAGCTAAAAAATGGGTTTTTGTGCAATCAATAGACCACACTGAAATGAAGCAATATACCAAGTTTCGTCAGGATAAGTTGATAAATAAGCAAGATATACAATTTTTCTTATCCTCCATAAGAATAGCATTGGACAACGTACAGTGTTTAGCACTTTCAATATCTCAGTAACCAATTGACGTAGAGCAATGATTAAAACACCTCTTTGCGTCTTTTTAAGCTGATTCCAATGAAAAAAATAAAATTTCACTTTTTCAAAAATTATGTGTAAACAACTCAAAAAACCCATTTTTGGCGTACAAACCCCCCACCCCAAAATACCCCTTCGGATAGGTCGATCCGTCTGGTTTTCGAACTTAAAGTCATAAATGCTGCTTTACACGTTTGTACCCAATTTCATCAAAATTGGACCTTTTTTACGAGGGTTATCGCACCCACGGATACATATATCCTATATATATTAGAGAATCAAATTCACAGTAAAGGGCTACTATAATATAAGTATAAAAACATGAAAATAACCATGAGTACCCTGTTGAATACATTTTTTAATTATACTTGCACTAACATGTTTCGACTTAAAGTCATGATTACAGTGCTAATTCATAATGGGCTAACCTAACTCTTGGTGTTATCAACAAAAACGTAAATATAAGCTTATGATAATAGACAGCTGTTTTACTTTTCCTTATTGGTGCAATCGTTTTGAGCCTGTTCTTATATTTATGATTTTATTAAAAATTGGGTTGTTTGATTGAATTAGCACTGTGATCATGACTTAAGTCGAAACATGTTAGTGCAAGTATAATTAAAAAATGTATTCAACACGGTACTCATGGTTACTTTCATGTTTTTATACTTATATATATATATATTACTTGACTTGTATATTAGGGCTACTAATATTATTATTTTTAAAATCATTATTAACGAGTACCCTTTTTTTTGAAACATTTTTATTTTGACTAACTAGTTTCAACCATAATGGCCATCTCTGAAACCATCTTCCTAACCATATAAATGACTCTGATGATGGCCATTATGGTTGAAACTAGTTAGTCAAAATAAAAATGTTTCAAAAAAAGGGTACTCGTTAATAATGATTTTAAAAATAATATATATATATATATATATATATATATATATATATATATATGAGTTTATATACAGTTTCAAACGACTGGTGTTTATGGGGTCTGGGGACCTCAAAACGAAAAGTTATCATGGTCCTGGGCCTAGGTCTTACCATGCCGACTACGGTAATAGCTTCTTCCCTAAAGGGGAAATTCGCTAAAAAAGGCTTATTTTAGATTTATTGTTTTTGAGCTCTAGCGGTCGAATGGATGAACCTATCGAAAAACAGACACCAACACGCCACACGGATTTTGCAAAATCTGCATCTTTGGTTGGGTAGACAATTTTCAAAGATTTCTTTCGTGGTTTTAAATTTCCTATAGGCCAGACTCAAAAATCGTTCAAAGATATTTAATTATTTCAATAACTTAAAAATTATACCCGGAGCCTTATTGATTGGCACACATGTTCCCCTCACCATAGCATACATGTAACAAGAGCCATTTCAGCATTATAAATTATTTAAACAATTTAAAAAAATTAAAATTATTTCTTTTGCTTAAATTTTTTCTTGGGTACTCTAGGATTACTTCGAGGGTAAACTCCCTGAAATAAACACTTTAACCTGAGGCCAGTTATGGGCCAGTGGGCGGAGCCAAAAAAACCTAATCTTTCAATTTTTAATCCCCTCTAATTTTAAATACCTGCTGAATGTCTGAATATTTCTTAGTATAAGTAGTTTTAATATGTCGGTTCTGGGCCATTTGATATGACACCACTTTATCCTAAGGCCAAACAGTAACCTTGGCTAAGGCCAAATAGCGAGCGAAGCGAGTCTACTTATATCAAGCTATATGGGTTCACTGACTCACTGACATAAATCATGAGCCACTTCCCGTAGTCAGACCCTACTCGACCCTATACTTGAATTAAAGCTCTTGATGAGAAACCCTCAGATTAATTGCCAAAAGGTAACATTTTTGAAATTTAGAGGCACTTTATGGGCAGGAAAATGCCCACTACTTCAATTTTTCTACTTTGAGCGCGTTTTGTAGGGAAACGGTAAGAAATGGTAAAAATATTAAATACAAAAGTTGATTTCCCAACTAACGGTTTATCGTCAGATTTAAGATCCGATTATCCGGTTAGCCGCTATTCATCAGGGAAGGAGTAAGTAGTAAGTAATATTTAGTGGTTTGGCCCATTTAAATATGGATCAAGTTTTGGAAAGCTGTATTTTATGAAAGCACACTACCTTTGGCTACTTCCACATGTTTGTATCAGCTGATTTAAATAAACCTCCCGTGTAGGCGATAATTCGCTCACCATGAGGTTTATATAAATCAGCTGTTACAAAACATGAGAGCACGTTATCGCCTACACGTGAGGTTCAATATCGCGAATATCGTTAGTTACAATATCGGAAAATGTCATCAACCGATTGTTTGTTCTACCGATGAATTTAGCCAAGTAGTCCAGTGGATATATTGTCAAATTCACGATCACACAGTCTCAGGTTTGAATCCTATTTTTGATCTTTACTTTTTGAGGTCTAAAATTTCTGTTTAATTTGACTTTATTTTGTTTTTACAAATACTTTTATTTTAAATTATGTTGCACAACGAACAGCCACCATACAACGCTCTGCGGAGTTAGGCTAGGTTCGGTTACTATAATTTTTTCGTGAACTACAGCTTAATGTTTTGTTATTTTTTACACGTAAATCCATTTGTAGAACTCTAATAACATTGCAACCACAACTTTTTATTTAACTTATATATGATTGACTTTGAATTGAGAAAGAACTATATTTTTTGCTTTTATACACCTCGAAACAACTATCGTAATCGGGTGTTCATTCGATATAACGAACAAGCAGGCAATTAGTAAAATGTTTCCATATCGAACCGATATTGGACTGCCTGTGTAGGCTATAATGTGCTCACCAAAACACATTGTCCGTTTGGTTAACGGACTACAATAGTCGAGTTTGATTTAAACTTGTTACGTTAACTGAGGAGTGCAAGTGAGCGAAGCGAACTCCAAAAGGGGGTTTGGGGGCGAAGCCTCCAACGGGCGATAAGCCTAGTCTATAATAAAGCCTCATTTACCCAGGAACTTTCGAGAAAACCATAAGTCTGACATCCATCAACCCTATACTTGAATGAAAGGTCTCAGTGAGCAAATTGGAGGAAAAATACCAGATTTTTGATAAAATTTTCCCTAAGGGCACAAATATAAAGAAAAGGGATGAGTTTAAACACACTTAAAGGATTATTTAATTTCCAACAGCTGATACATTTTTTTATTACAACTATTACCCGTGCAAAGAAGGGTACATATTCTACTAGTTTTTTAATTTTTAATTTTTGTATTTTTACATTATTTGATTTTCCCTGGGAATCCAATGTTAATCTTATGGGAAATACAACAATTACTATTTCTCTCTTATTTACTGATCAATTTCGTTGCAACTTGATATGCAGGTCCAGTTAGCATTGACCAACAGAGGATATTCTAAATATATTGCCACTTAACCCTGGGGGATGAGGGGCATTTCCCCTCATAAAACCACTGTGTGTAGCAAAGGATTTTGTAGTGCCTCCAAAAAAGGGATTTGGGTGAATATTTTTGAAAACAACTTGTTTAGAACATTTGATGTACATTCGACCATACTTTATGTACTTTATTTTAGTAAATAAATTTATTCATTAAAGTTGGAGTAAAAAAGGGAGAAAGTATGTGCAGTTTCCCAATACCATTTATTTTAGTGGTTTTTGTGGAACTACCTACTCTTATAAATACAAAATTCTTAAAAATTTAAAAACACCGTGTAATATAGCGTGTTTGCAGTAGTAGCAATTTTACCAAAATCAGGCCATTGGTGTGGTGTCTAGTTCTGTGGAGATAACTTAAAAAACCTCTTATTACGGTTCAGGGAGCACCAAACGAACGCATTTACACTCTAATGCCTTCTAAGTGCAAATTCGAAATCCTAAAACTCTCACAAAACAAATAGGCCTAACTTGTTTCCACTAATAACTCAAATTATAAAATTTTGACGAAAACAATACTTTTTCCATACACTGTCTATGGGGAGAATTGAAAATATAAAACTAACCGAAGACAATATGTTTTTCTAATGGAAATTTAATGTTGGAAAAGCTGTTTGTTTTTTGTTTTAGCGAATTTCCTCTATAGGGAAGAGGCTATTACCGTAGTCGGCATGGTAAGACCTAGGCCCGAGACCATGATAACTTTTTGGTTTTGGGGTCCCCAGATGCCAAAAACACCATTCGTTCAAAACTGTATATATATATATATATATATATATAGTGTGTAAAAAAAGTCCGTCCCCCCCCTTTAATGTTTTTGTTTGTTAAAACAAACAAATCACCTTTGGGGAATGATACTAACTTAACCCAAAGTATCTTTTGACGTTATCGGAAATTTTGAGAGTCCTCCAAAAATCGAGGATTTTGGGGGCAACTCAAAATTTTCAAATGTAAACCCCTTTTGAGTGACCCCTCATTTTAAGGAGCTTTAAAAAACTAGGCAAATGGTGGATGTTGGAGGTCTGTAACATGTTTCTATCCAAAATGGCAGCTTGTCAAAGTTTTGAATACAACTCATTCTTGAAACCTGGCGTCTCAGAATTTTGGAGTTTTAATTTCACCTTTGGTGACTTAATACTGGAACGACTCTTGAAGAAATGCTATTAAATGAAGATGTGGTCTCTTTTGGTGATATTTAAAATTTTGATTGTCCCGCAAAAATGGGGGATTTTGGGGGCAACTCAAAATTTTCTGATGTAAACCCCTTTTGAGTGACCCCTCATTTAAAGAGATTTTTAAACCTAGGCGAAGGGTGACAATTTAACGCCTTCAAAAGGGGTTTACATTAGTAAAGTTTGAGTTGCCCCCAAAATCCCACATTTTTGCGGGTTCTCAACATTTTAAATATTACCAAAAGAGACCTCTTCTTCATTTAATAGCATTTCTTCAAGAGTCGTTCCAGTTTTAAGTCACCAAAGGTGAAATTGAAACTCCAAAGGTCTTAGACACCAGGTTTCAAGAATGAGTTGTATTCAAAACTTTGAAAAGCTGCCATTTTGGATAGAAAAACGTTACAGACCTCCAACCTCCACCATTCGCCTATTTTTTAAAGCTCTTTAAAATGAGGGGTCACTCAAAAGTGGTTTACATTTGAAAATTTTGAGTTGCCCCCGAAATCCCCCATTTTTGGGGGACACTCAAAATTTCCGATAACGTCAAAAGATACTTTGGGTTAAGTTATTATCGGTCCCCAAAGGTGATTTGTTTGTTTTAACAAACAAAAAAATTAAAGGGCGGGAGGACGGACTTTTTTTACATACTGTATATATACTATGTCTGTGGGTGCGATAACTCTCGTAATAATGGTCTTATTTTGATGAAATTTGGTACAAACATTTAAAGCAACATTTATGACTAAGTTCAAAAAACCAGCCAGATCGCTCTATCCAAAGTGATATTTTGGGGAGGGTTTGTACCCCAAAAATGGGTTTTTTGAGTTTTTTACACATAATATTTTAGCAAATCAAATTTGTCTTTTCACCATTGGATTTGGCTTAAAAATATGAACAATTAGGTGTTTTTATCATTTCTCTACGTCTATTGGTTACAGAGATATTGAAAGTGCTAAACACAGTAAGTTGTCCAATGTTTTTCTTATGGAGAATAAGAAAAATTGTATATCTCGCTTATTTATCAACTTATCCTGACAAAACTTGGTATATCGCTTTATATCGTTGTTTTCAATTGATATTTGCACAAAAAACCATTTTTTTGCTGATAGTTTCCGAAGCGGCAAACCTGCATACTCAGCCCCCATGTTATTCTTATGGAGAATAAGAAAAGTGTTATCTCCCTTAATTATAAACATATATTAATAAAACGGTATGTGGCTTTACCTAGTTGAGTTATATTGATATTTGTATAAAATCTATTTTTCATGTTCCTTGTTTCGGCAAACCTGCATACTCAGCTGCCATGTTATTCTTATAGAAAAAAATTAAAATGTCATAAATAGTTTATTTATGAATTTACGAGGGTCATCCAGAAAGTAAAGAACGGTTGCTTGCTGCGTCTAGCACAGCTCCCCCATCACCGCCATTGCGTGTGCGGCAGTCCACTCACCTCTCCACCAAAGTCTGAGCCGAGTCTCGTTGCTGTGCGGTCACACGTCTTATTTCTACAGCGATTCAAAATGGCAGCGGCAATCGAAAATCCTGCCAAATATGGGATAAGCAGTTTTATTCGGTTTCTGAGTTAAAAAATGTCTAGACCATCAAATTTTTAGAAAAACATCAAAGAAAGTTAATGATGAGAGTAAAAAAAAATCTTAAAATTGATGAAATGTGCTAAGATTTTTAGCAGCTTTTTTCCTCCAATCTTCCCTCAAGTCATTCTTTCAAATCGTCTTTTGCGAGCAATGACCTGCCACTCCGATCTTCGTCGTGCATAATGGATTTTATTTCATTAAGGTGGTGCAGTCGACTCTATTGACAAGCTATTCCGCCTAGAGGTCAGGCCAGTCGCTGCTCACTCACACACATGCAGAGTCCCGGATGCTCACTCACACACACGCAGAACCTTCCCCTCAACTACCCCCAACCACCAACTTCCCCAAGTGGTCAAACCACTTTCACTCAGCTGGGCTTGCTACTCGCCCTGCCCTGAACCTTCATCGGGCACCAAGATTCTGAAGTGGCAAATAGCAAGCAGCACAGCGGGAACTCTACTCAACCAGCCTCTCCGCATGTGTTACAAACATATTTATTTGGTATACAATTTTCAGCGGTTAATATACCATTTAAAAATGTCATATTTAATGAATTCAGTCAAGTCTCTCAAATCTATGATATCGTAGATAAAATTAATTATAATACCCTGTCGCAGCAAACCTGCGTACTCAGCGAATGTCCAATGCATATATATGTGACTCACTACTACATAGAGCTACTTACCAAGTTTCACAAAAATACATCCATAAATAAGTGATATATAGCATTTTATTTATTCTCCATAAGAATAACATTAGGGTTGAGGACGCAGGTTTGCTGCAACGAGGAAGATAAGTAATATGTTTTGTTTGCAATTATCAATATAACTGAACCAGGTAAAGCTATATACCAAGTTTTATTAATTTAGGTTCATAATTAAGGGAGATATACAACTTTACTTATTCTCCATATGAATAACATGGGGACCGAGTATGCAGGTTTGCTGCTACGGGGACTATCAACAAAAAACTTGTTTTTTGTGTTAATATCAATATACCATAACTAGTTGAAGCCACATACCAAGTTTCATCAATATACATTCAAAAATAATCGAGATATAGAATTTTATTTATTCTCCATAAGGATAGCATTGGACAACGTACTGTGTTTAGCACTTTGAATATCTCTGCAACGGTTGGACGTAGAACAACGATTAAAACACCAAAATGTTTGTTTTGTTGAGCTAAACACATTAATAAACAGAAATTTGAAGTTTTTAGTAAAACTCTCTGAGAAAAATCTAAACACCTTTTTCCCATAAGATTAACATGGGACACGTTTTTTTGGATTTTCTCCACAACCACTTAACCTAGGTTAATGATTCAAAATACTAAATTATTTGTTTTTAAGCTCTATATAATGGCTATAACCAAAATTGAGTGTTTGTAACATTTTGGGGTCAAATTTGCAAAAAAACGATTATTGGAAAATTGTAAACCCCCATAAAACCCCCTTCCCATAGTGCGATCGATCTGGTTTTCGAACTTAAAGTCATAAATGCTACTCTTCACATTTTTGCCAAATTTAATCAAAATTGGTTGTTTCTTTCAAAAGTTATCGCGGTAACGGACACACACACACACACACACACACACACACACACACACACACACACACACACACACACACACACACACACATATATATAAATTTGAACGAATAGTGTTTTTGGCATCTGGGGACCTCAAAACGAAAAGTTATCATGGTCTCGGGCTTAAGTCTTACCATGCCACCCACGGTAATAGCTTCTTCCCCATAGGGGAAATTCGCTAAAATGTATTTTAACAAGTTGGAAACGCTCTACTAACATACAAATAACCCCGTCGCAGCAAACCTGCGTGCTCAGCGAATTTCCAATGCATAAATATGTGCCTCGCTACCACATAAAACCACTTCCAACAAGCTTGAAAAGATCCTGCGCAAAACCACGTTGCAGGAGTTGGTCGCGCGCGCAGAGGGGAGGTGGCGGGGAGTACATTCAAGCGGTGGAGGGGATTAGTCGCTGTCTCGCCGCCTCACCGCAACGGTGTTCTGTATCTCCACTTCTATAGTGCCACTGTCAGTGCTTAAACGCCCCGCGCCACTGCGTAATACATCATGGCTTCAACTTCGAAGTCTTCCTGTTCCTCTGGTAGACCTTTACGAGGTCAAGCGCGTGAAGTTGTGTACAACGTGTACACACATTTAAAAGAGCAGAAAGAGCTGTATAAATTAAAGTATAACATTGCTGAAGCAGCAAGTAGCGCTACTGGTGTGTCTGTTGCCTTAGTAAAGCGCATTGCAGCTGAAGGTAAACAGTCCTTAATCAGTAAGGGCTCTTTAAGTTTTTCGACCCCGTCAGGAAAATCCCGGCCTAGGAAAAAGAAGATTTTTACTGACGGTTTTACTAGAGACGTCATTAGAAGGAAGATTCATGAGTTTTATGTCATTAAAAAAACACCACCCACTTTGAAAAAATTGAAGGCTGTCCTTGAGGAAGAAGATATTTTGAAGTGCAGCTGTGAATACCTTAGACGAACTCTTAAAAACATGGGCTTTCGTTGGGAGAAATGCAAAACCAATAGAAAGATTTTAATGGAAAAACCAGAAATCGTAAAATGGAGGGCAAAGTCGCCAAAGGCTTTACCTAGTTGAGTTATATTGATATTTGTATAAAATCTATTTTACCAAGAAAAACAGAGCCCACAAGGAGAGAGAGATAACACACACACACACACACACACTATCCACACCACACACACACACACACACTCCACACACATCCCACATTATCCCACACACACACACACACACTCCACACACACACATCCACATTATCTCCACTCCTTCCCCACATTATCTTAGAGAGATTAGACGGGTTAGAAACCAGAAGAAGACCATAGTGTACTTAGATGAAACTTATATAAACAAAAATCATACTGTTTCAAACTGTTGGCAGTCCGATTCGGAATTAGGATCGACAAAGTCTATTGGAAAAGGCCCTAGACTAGTTATAATTCATGCTGGCTCTGAACAGGGATTTGTCCCTAATGCCTTACGCATATGGCAATCAGATAAAAAAAAGAAACAACCAGATGATTACCACGAGGAGATGAATTTCTCAAACTTTTCAAAATGGGTCTCCGAAGCTCTCTTACCAAACATTCCCCCAGATTGTGTCGTTGTCCTTGACAATGCGAGCTATCATAATAAGCAGGACGATAAGAAACCAACAAGCTCTTCACTTAAACAACAAATTATTGATTGGCTTACGAAAAATAATATACCGTGTTCATCAACAATGACAAAAGCTGAACTATTGTTAATAGTGAAATCTGCTCCTGTCCCCAAAACATACACGATTGATAAACTGTTTTTCGATGCAGGTCATGAAGTGTTGCGTTTACCACCGTATCACTGCGATCTAAATCCGATCGAACTTGTTTGGGGTGACATTAAAGGTCGATTAGGGGAATGTTTAACTGAAAGCATGTCTTTAAAAAAGGAAATGTGCATACAACTTTTCTCAGAATACACAAGTGATAAGTGGAAGAAATGCTGCGATCATGTGAAAAACATTGAACAGTTATACTGGGATCGGGATGCACTTATGGACGGAACTGTTGATAGGATAATCATATCGCTAAACGCCGACGAAGAAAGTAGTGACGATTCTGATGACGATGAATCTATTGACAGTTTACAGAGTGAAATAAGTGAAGATGAAAATAGTGATTGTGATGGTGTCAGAGTGCTAGATTTTGACAGTTTCTAGTGTCTATGTTGCGTCTCAAAGTAACAAAACTTGAACGTTGTAAGAAATTAAAACAGAAAACTCAGTGGTTTTATTATTTTATATTAATAATAGGCCTATTAAATTGTAATATAGGCCTACATGAGAAACATATAATCTATACTAAATTGAAGGTAAGTGAGTTTTAATTGTGCATTCTGTATGTTTATTTAGTATTTATAAGATCCTGCGTTTGTTCAAGAGTTACAATATTAATGAAATCACATTTAATCATAATAAAAATAGATAGTAACACTCTAACACATTAAATAAGTTATATAAGACAGTGATAATTTTTGTATTCATCCAGAATACTTTAAAATTATACTGCAGTATTACACTAGCTGTTATAAGCCCGTCAAAAATAACGAGCTTAAAAAACAAAGGAAATATTGTTCATTAGGTGAAATATGTTTAGTCGTTTAAAAATTGCTCTTAAAAACTGTAGTCTATACTGAAAAAGCTAATTTTGAATTGCCTGTAATAAAATGCAATAATCCGCCATGCAAAATTTAAAGGTATTATTCTAATTAAGCCCCAACATAACGTATTACATATTTAAATATTCACTAGAACATGTCTAAATTCAGGGAGCGTATATTTACGAAAAACGGTTTCACAACATATTTAGAGCTTTGCTTTACATTTAAATAAAGTATTATGCAATCTTATACATGTATAAATTAAAACGGTGATCATAATGAAAAGAGTATCATGTTGAAACGGAAATTTCGCGACACCTTAATCTGATATGTATGATCATTTTGTAAATAACAATAACCCCATCAAAATCGATATAATATTTGTAAAATTAATTCAAGGCAACGATGATGGTGATGGCTTGGAGAGCAGAAGAGCGGAAGCGGCCAGACGCACCTCCCCCACCACGACACTATTCCTCGCCATCCCTTCCCTACCCTGCTCCCTCCCTGCGCGAACCCAGCCGACTAGTGGCTCTTTTGTAAGTTGTTGACCTATACCAAGTTACATAACAATACATAGGTAAATAAGTGATATATACTATTTTTATTATCGATTTATTTGGACTTTACCTATCACTTCTAGTGTTTAAAACACTAGAAACAATAATTTTTAAACCCTAGAAGCGATAGGTAAAGCCCAAATAAATCAGTTATAAAATTCAAATCCATCGCTATTATGAGTTTCAAAAATACAGTATAGCATTTTATTTTAGGGTTGAGTACGCAGGTTTTCGCTGAAACAAGGAAGATAAGAAACTTTTTTATATAATTATCAAAATAACTCAAGAAGATGAAGCTTCATACCTTTATTTATTTAATTTAGGTTCATAACTAAGGGAGGTAGGCCATATCAAACATTAACTATTCTTCATAAGAATAACACTAGGGCTGAGTATGAAGGTTTGCTGCTTCGGGGAAAATAAAAAATTGTTTTTTATGCAAAGCATATAAATAGGCCAGAACAAGGTCAATTCACATACCAAAGTTTCGCTAAAATATGATCACTTTAAAGAAACTGGAAAGAGTATTTTTTATTTGAATTAAACAACAGATAATTTTAATCAAATATTTGTTTACAAAAATCGAATTAATACAGTTCATATGATAACGGTTTTTAACAAGATCCAGTATAAAATACGATTGAATCACGGATAAAATATCTGATAACAATTAAACACATTAACTTTGAAACAAAGTCTAAGGCATCAGTAAACTACTGGTAGTAATCCTAACAACATATTAAAATATCAGAACTAACCGTTTGTTTGCGATTTTAATGTACTATATATATGATTGGCCTAGTAGAGCAATGGTTAAATATTTTTCTACTATAGTGAAGTTTGTAAACTTCAGATGTGCCCAAAAAACGGGTGGCAGTTTGGTAGTACCCAGATAGGGAGGGAGGCAAATGGTTTCCAAAAATATACATTACCGCCAAGAGATATCCTGGTAAACCATGTCAGTCAGGTCCCGAATTTTGTATTGCTTGAATTCCTTTACAGCAACTTTAGAGACTCATGCGGACAGTTAACATAAAACCAATAGACACGGTCCGAGACAGTCCGTAGAAACCACAATACCCCATGTTTAAGAGTAGGACTGGCTGTCTTTACCCAAAAACAGGCTGTGAGAGTAAGAGTATTTTTTCTATTAATGTGCAAGTGTAAAAACTTTAAAATGACACATCGATTGTCCAAATCGGTTGAGAAATAACGACGTAGCAAGCCAAAAACGAAATTCCTTAGCGATTTAATATGTAAGACTGGGCCGTATTTAGGACCTCTGGGGCCCCGAGCGAATGCGAAAATGGGGCCCCCTAACATAAATACAAGCATGTATGTAGGTATACATACAATAGATATTTCTCTATTCTGTAATATAACCTTATTAATTTTAATTGTCTAGTCTGTAATAAATACACCAAATATACAAATAATTAACAAATTTTAATTTGTTGAGAAAACTTTAAAAATTTGCAAAATAAAAATGTTGTATTTAATTTTCTTTACAGGATTTAGTCTGGTTTTAGCTCTCAAGCCTATATCCAACAAGTTACTAATATATTAAGTTAATATACAATAAAAAACATTATGACTAGTTAAACCAACAACTTATAAATTTAAAAAGAAATATCTGGAGTAGTTGCTTTACCACAAAAATCATCGTACTAATATGAAAACAATCAAAATATAGCACATATGAAATGTTTTGTTTTGTTATGTTTTGTTATAATAAATGTTATATTATATGTTTGAATTCAATACACATTGATTTGGAACTCTTTTAAAAGGTCGTAGATCAACATACTGCTGGATAGACTTTATTAAATAGTATTTCATGCAGTATAGACGGTAAAAACTCCTTTCTCGGCATTTCTTGGCTGAAAAATCATAAATTATATGTTCAAGTAACATAGGCAACGCCAACGCAAAATATAATTTTCTAAACTCTGGTTTAATGCTAATTCAAAGGTAACTTTTTACAAGTTTAAACTTTAAAACATGTTCTTCCGGATGCATTTGATATTATCGCACATAAAAATATTCTTAAAGAGATTTAAATATTTGGGAATGTAGTAAAAAGTCAGTTATATTGTAGACGTTTGTACATTATTTTCGAGATAAGTTTACGTGATTTTGATACAATGAAATGTTATCTTTATCATTGGGCCTTGTTTCTTCCTACGTTAAACTTGATGTGGGGGGTAATCGCAGGATTCAGTGTTGGCAACAATGATAAGCATACATCCCGTAACACTCACTGATACCGGGGCAGTGCTGATCGTATTGAGTAATAATTAAAGTAAACAAAGCAGACGTTTTTAAATCCCCATGCTTTTCTTATGGGGGATGTTTTACGTTGTTGTTCGTTTGCTGGTAAATATTTAGAAATACTGTTATTTTTCCCGAGTCTCTAGGATCAAGACCTCTCCCATTATCCTGCAATTAGCCAAAACTCCCACAATTTTTACTTAAAAATTTCGCTTACAGAATTATATATAAAGACGATACGAACAAAATAACAACAAGAAATAGGCTAAAACCTACCGTATCATTATTATTATCATCTTTATTATTAATTGTATCATCATATTTAGGATAACCTCAAACACGTATGACTACTCAGTGTCCTACGTTAACTGACTTTCGTAACCAATTATAGTTTTGATACTATTATTTAATTACTTTATATTTGACTGTTTGTTCCTAATAATTTATAATATATCAAAATTAGTTTTGTGCAACAATAACAACAAACTTAAATCGGCTTGAACGGAATATGCAACTTCCAAGTACGGCAAAGCATGGCTGTTATAATTTATATTAAACAATACAATACATACAATCTATGCTCAGCAAAATAAGTGCTCTACAATGCCATCAGTAGTTATGTTTCAAATCTTACCTGGCCAATTTTAGTTACTGGATTTGGGCAAGTTTATCAAGTCCGCACATGGTATTAAAATAATACAAATTATTGAATGACTTTGGATTTGATACTTAGTTTGAACGTACACCTTTTACATCTTAAAATTATTTGTATTGTTTTCAGTTAAGAAATAATCAACTTTTTCAGAACAAATTTTAAAAACTGCCTCCTTAGTGGTCTGAAGGGTCCCACTTCCGTGGCCTGGGGGGCCCCCTCGGGCCCGGGGCCCTGGCCGCTCGCCCCGTGCGCCCTTACGGCCCTGATATAAGACTAGTTTTGCCCAACAGCTTCTATTGTTCATCTGAGTTATGTTCTATAGTCGAATCAAATCACATAGCTGAACAAATTATAATCCATTGCTCTTTATAATCAAATGTGCTCTTTATAAGTGCGTTTGTATTTTAAAATATGGTTGGCAACTATTTAATGTGAAATTGAAGAGTCATAAATTATGTTTGACTTACATAGAAAAAAGCAAAGAAAACTGTGTATAAACAACTTGATTATTAGCTAAGAAAACCCCTTTTCACTAACAGAAATAAAATGTGGCGTTTTTGTCTTAAGAATAAATTTGTAGGGCCTAATTAACAATTGTAAAAACATATTAAACATCTTTGATGGGCATAAAGAAATCTGACTTCAGGCCTACATACAACTTACACAACCTGGCTTTTAGACCTTTGTTTTATTTGCAAGGAAGATACCTCCTCTGTCACGGGGTGACGGTGCCGGCAGTCGACGCGGCGGGCCGATGCGGGGTAGTGAGAGAGAGAGAGAGAGAGAGAGAGAGAGAGAGAGAGAGAGAGAGAGAGAGAGAGAGAGAGAGAGAGAGGAGATGTGTGAGAGAGTAAAGGGATGTGCGAGTGAGAGAGAAATATGGTGCGCGGGTGCCTGCACGTGCGAGTCGGGGCGATATGGGCGGCTCAGGGGTAGATAGGTGTCTGGCGCGGGCTAAAATTAAAAAGTTTATTGTACACAACTTTTTTATGAAACCTAATTTTTACATATTCTTGTGTAAAACTGTCTTTGTACACCCTTGGCTTGGGTTAGCTGAAGTTTTAAAACCACTCGAATAAAAAACAACCGAGATACAAACTTTATTTCCTGAAATAATAAAAATGTTACTAAAATCCATTCAGGTGACCCTTAAGTATACTTTTTGTAAATACATAAACCAATTTTGAAACATTTGTGATTGGCCGTTTTCAACTAGTGTATAATTCAAAATACCTCTAAAACGGCACTTCAAAGAGTGAAAAAACCAACATAACGGAAATATTTTTCCAAAAAAATGTGTGTTTACGGTTTGTATGATCGTAATAAACAAAAAACAGTGAGAAAAAAAATTAAATTTTTTTTTACTGCACAGCCTTAAACCTGTTGCACCATTTTTCCCCTGAAAACTCGACTTGAAGACTTGTTTGCACTTTAACCACCAATTCTATTTGGTGTTTTTCTAAAAAATTTGATGGTCTAGACATTTTTTAACTCAGAAACCGAATAAAACTGCTTATCCCATACTTGGCGGGATTTTCGATTGCCGCCGCCATTTTGAATCGCTGTAGAAATAAGACGTGTGACCGCACAGCAACGAGACTCGGCTCAGACTTTGGTGGAGAGGTGAGTGGACTGCCGCACACGCAATGGCGGTGATGGGGGAGCTGTGCTAGACGCAGCAAGCAACCGTTCTTTACTTTCTGGATGACCCTCGTATATTGATGACACTTGGCATGTGGCTTTATATGGCATTTAGATACATGTATTGTAAATTCCCTGAGTATGCAGGTTTGCTGATACGGGGGTATTTTATACTTAGAATCTTGAATGCCTCCGAACCTACTTTTACACTTGACTGAAGTATTCAGTAGAAACTAAAAAATTCGACATCCTGTAAACTCGACAGGGCTAGTGACCTGATATATTTATTTTAGAATGCCGCCCATAACGTACCGTCCGTTGGTGCCAAACCACCCTAATGCGCCAGAGAATTTAGACTGGGTTACCGGATTTTCCAAGGTCTTTCACCGCAATTTTTTGTATTGCTCTTTGGTCTGCTAATGTTTACACACCTAATGGTTGCTTCTGGAATTTGTGTCACCTCTATGCTATTGAGTTAAATAATACATTTTATCAAATATTTTACTACAAGGTTTTTCATACAAAAATAAAAATGATTTATTATGTCTTTCAATGATTTATCTATTGTCATGTATAAGAGTTTAATAACAAGTTGTGGTTTAAATAAAGAAAGCAAATAGAGTAACTTACGTTTGAAATATGGTCCACTGAGCTTATCAAAGTAGTTCTGTAGAATTGTCTTGGACACAGTAGTCTCACCCTCATAAGGGCTACCAAGGCAGTCGCCTAGCAATGCACCGACCAAGCACCCTCTAACCTTACTTGTTAACAAAGCAGTATCCATAACTGCTGCTGCACCAATCATGATCAGATGTTTAAAGATAGGTTTCTAAAACTTGACTAAAGTCAGAATAAAAGTATCTATCTTGTTAAAGACCTTTTTTCTATTTTATATCAGATTTCTCAGAATTATTTTATGTTGAAGTCAAACGTAAAACCTGAAACAAATTACACATATAAAACTACGTTGGTTTTTAGGCTTGGCTTGACATCAATTAATAAGGTAAAGGCAGAGTAAACTTAATTGTTAAATTAGCAATAGATTCATTGTTATTCGAGGTGGAGAAAATATAATTTAATCAAGCAAACAAAATTAATCATTTCAAATTTCCATTCTTTTGAATCAAGCGAATCAAATTTGACGATTCTCCTTGAAAAATATAACTGCCTAGTACCAACCCAACAGATCCTGTATCCAAGATTTATTATCTAGGCTATTAAATTAAATATTTACAACAAATACAGGGAGCGACAGAAATACCTGATGGTTTTCAAATAAAAATAACTCAAATGTTTATAAACCTTTTTGCATATTTATTACATATTAAGAATTAATTGCAAAAGATGGCAATTAATAAACTGCGAAAAACATATATGTAACTTTTTACAGTCTCAAAAAACACGAAACATTAAGGCTACATTATTTAAAGATAACATCATTTAAGTGGTGGCCATTCTTCAGCATACATTCCTGAAGTCTCGCAGCAAAGAGACACTTTACTTAGCATGTCCGTTGATAGAGATGTAACCACTTGCCTAATAGTTTCTTTCAAGTCTTCTATTGTACGGGGTTTGTTTGCATACACTTTCGATTTGAGGTAACCCCAAAGGAAAAAGTCGCAAACACTGAGGTCGGGGGAACGAGCGGGCCCAGCGATATCGCCGTTGCAAGAGATGAAGCGGCCTCAAAACTTCATCCTCAAGTAACCCATTACAGCATTTTCTGTGTGGGCAGTTGCTCCGTCTTGTTGGAACAACATCTTCAAACCAAGACGTTCTCAGTTCAGGAACTAATAAAGTGTCCATCATTCTCAAGTAACTGTTCGCCCTCCTTCCTCAAAAAAGTACGGTCCGATAACACACTTCTTAGTAAAACCGCACCACACTGTGACTTTGGAACTATGCAGTAAACTCTTAAATTATGCTTTGGGGCGTTCATGTAACTCTTGTGGGTTTGTGTCTGACCAATAGCGAAAATTTTGTTTGTTGACATACCAATCAAGATGAAAATGAGCCTCATCACTCATTACAAGAATTGTTTCATCATCCATAAAATCAATCATTTGTTCAGAAAATCTCTAACGATTAGCGTAGACATGAGGCTTAAGCTATTGGACAATTACAATTTTATAAGGGTGAAAGTTTAGCTCCTCGTGCAGTATTCTTCTCACTGAGCGGTCGGAAATTCGAAGAGCAGCAGCTTGTCTACGCACGGGTCGATGCAGGCTAGTCAGCACGGCTTGCCTCACTTGCTCAACGTTTTCCGGCGTTCTCACTGACCTTGGACGTCCTTCAGGTTTTGTTTTAATGTTGAACCAGTTGACCTGAAGTTCTTGACCCACAACTTAATTAATAGTGTTACGGGATGGAACCTGTCCCCTACAACCCACATGAAAATGTCTGCGAAACTTACGTTGTGTGAAACAGAATCGCCACTTTTAAAATATGTCTCAACGACGAACGTGCGATGCTCACTGGACCACTGCTCCATGGCAACTGAAACTCCCTCGAGTGGCCTTGAGAACGCCGCACTCCCCACCACCCCCCTCCATGACACTGCCGTACTGTACAAGTACGAAAACCATCAGGTATTTCTGCCGCTCCCTGTACAATATGAATTGTCTAAAACTAAATAAATAAATTGAGCAACAGACAATGGACAGGTGCACTTTCATAAGCGGAACGATATAAAAAACCTAATGAGTTGGTTTGTTTGATTATTTAGGTTGATTATAAAATATTTTATCGTCTGTACATGTTAGTTATAACGTCATATTTGATTTGTTTAGTTTGTTTTTAAATGAAACTTAAAATAAAAATGAGACAAACATTAGGTACCGGTAGGCCTATTTAAAAAAATAATTTATTTATGCCTACAAACATAAAACTGAAAAACGAGACGTAGGAACAAATTTAAAAGGTTTACTGTATATAATTACCTTTCTGGTACTGTAGCATGTAAAAAGAACAAAAGTAGTACGATTTCATATAGAACCGTTACAATAGTTGTTCATGGCTGTTTAAGTATTAGTGGAATCAACAATTGTTATCTAAACAAATTTCATGACCATATCTTCTACACTTTGAGACTGAACATAACCAAAACCTAACTAACCGAATAACCTAAATAATCAAATTACCGTATAGGACAATTTCATTCGGTTTTTTATATCGTTCCGCTTATGAAAGTATACCCCAATAGACTAAGGTAAATCGAACAATTCTCTAGGGTAAAAGTACAAGTTATGACTGCCAGTCTATGGAAAAGGCAGCCTAAACTATAACTGTATAAAACTAGCTAAACTTAAGACTTCAGCAGCACTGACCTTTTATGTAAATAATCGTTGATATTTGAGTAATGAATCGTACTTTCATTACAGACTTAACTACCTTGAGTGTAGGCCAACAAACGGGCCGGCTTAGTTTTATTTTGATACTACAACGGTATTACAATGGAATGAAGTTTAGGTATTTTTCAGTCTATCCTAGCTATTTTGTTGTGCTTCATTTCGATATTTTATCCACGAGTGAAAGGTAAAAGCGACCTCCGTCAGTGAATAACTTGTTGCTTTGTGTGGAGTCTCTTTTAGCCTACGAGGCTAACTTAACGTACATAGGTAATTATCATAAATGTCTACCTTAACAAAAGATTTAGGCCAGTAACTTGGTTTTTGTATTTTATAAATTAGACCATCCTTCACGCTGTTCAACCTTCAACAACTGTCAACTTAAAGTAATGTAATTTAACAAAGATTTTCGGCACCTCGTCGCTACTGCAGTCGACACTTATATCTCTCGTCTCGTCTCAGTCGTCTGCAGCACAGTATATAAATAAACGAAGTGACTGCATACACGTCCAATGTAAGGGCAAATTCACTTCGCTACCGCTTAGGTTAGGTTGGGTTAGGTTACGTTACGTTATGTTACGTTAGGTTAGGATAGGTTAGGTTACGTTAGGTTAGGTTAGGAGGTTTTCTGGCTCTCAATTTGTTTTAAAAATCACAGGAAAAGTAACGTACGGTGCATAATTTGGAACGGACGTGAACAGTAGCGGCTCACGTCGGACGTGTACGTAGCCACTGCCATAAATATAAGTCAAATTAAATTACAAAACTACAGTACAGTGCAGTGTTGCCACCAGGTAGATGAAATTTTACCCTAAACGTGTGATGAAATGACCCTAACTTACCCTAAACTTTTTGAAAATAAGAGTGGATTTTCTTCTCGAAAAGCTCAATATACACTCGAGATTGGTTTTAAAACATGATTAAGGCATATAAAGTAGGGTAACATAGCATTTAATACTCGTCTTTGGCACTATATCACACATAAAACTAAATATGTATTAACAAATTCAAATAAATATTCTGTTGTAATATTTTTATTCAGAGCTATGCTTAATGTTCTGGTATCGCTGATAACAGAAACTTGCTGATACATGTCATTAACAGTTGTTGGGCGTACTTTATTGTTTTATAAACTTATTTCAGTTGTGCAAATTTGATAATGTTATTTTTTTCTTAATAATTGTTATCTTATTACTATTTGATTAGATCAATATTTCTCATTGCAACACACCACATCACACAAATTAACACATGTTATGCCTTGTTGTAATGTTTTTATGTGCGCTCACCTGGCTCACCATGGTGATTTCACAGGCAAAAAATACAATTTAGTTATTTCATACAAATTTTGTGTCAAAATAGAGAAAATCTTCAGTAAACATGTTTTCTACAACAGCGTTGTAAATCTAACAACCTATATTTAACCAAATTAACCAGATATATTTTTACTGTGTAGGGTTTTCTATATCATTATGTTGTGCCCAATTTTAGACACATAATATAATGTGCCTAAATTTTATCTGTTCGAAAATTAAACTTTGTGTTCTTTATAATTAAATGCATCTTTGTGTTGTTTAAGAGATTATTCCGGACATTTTCCATCACTGATTCAGTGATGGAGAATGTCCGCAATAATCTCTTAAACAACATAAACTCACCATAACCAACAATGAAATTTAAGCAAAGAATGCATCTTTAGTCTAATACTGAATAGGATATAGGATGTAATGTACATGCTAGTTATATCTGTTTTATAATAGTTTTAATTTATCCAGCACTTCATGTACATTTTTTATTCCTGAAAACCCCATTTTACAATGCCAAAACATCAAAATTTAAATTATAGAGGCTCTAGATTTTTACCCTAAAATTACCCTAAAAAATCCATTACCCTAAGACCAGTAAAATTCCCCTAAAAAAGGGTAATTACCCTAAAAGTGGCAACACTGGCTATGCTCCGTACAGTGGAACAGTGTCTCCAGGTAAAAAAGGGGGTTTTCCCCAATTGCCGCCACAAAAAATCCCCACAATTCCCCAACGACAAGTAATACTAATTTTCCCCGCAATTCCCAACAGAAATTTTCCCTACAACAGCCCTAATCATCCAAAATGTAAAGCTAGGGTTGATTAAAATTTACTTTAATATTTAACCTTTTAAAATGCAACGTATTTCTTATTTTTTTTTATTTAAATAAGAAGGCTATTCGGAACTGGTCTTCTACAACAGTTCTACATCTACACCCTGGAAGAGTTCTTCAACTGGAGGGACAGTGAATGAATACAGGTTTAAAGGAAAATACCCCCGTCGCAACAAACCTGCATACACAGCGAATTTCCAATGAATATATAACATAAGACAACACATTAACACAACAGGATTCATAAGAAATATATTCACAAATAAGCGATATTTAAAATATTAATTATTCTCAGTAAGAATAACATTGGGGTTGAGTACGCGGGTTTGCTGCAACAAGGAACACAAAATAATGGGTTTTTATGCAAATATCAATAGAACTCATCTTAGTGAAGTCACATACCAAGTTTCATCCATATACATTCATAAAATAAGCGATATATAAAATTTTAAGTATTTTCCATATGAATAACATCGGGACCAAGTACCTAGGTTTGCTGCTACAGGAACCATAGGTGAAAAATTGTTGTGTGCAAACAACAATAAACCACAACCAGATGACGCCATATACCAAATTTCGTCAGTTTATGTTCATAAATAATCGAGATATACAATTTTTCTTTTTCTCCATAAGAATAACATTAGACAACGTACTGTGTTTGCACGTACAATTGACGTAGAGCAATGATCAAAATACCAAATTGTTTGTTTTTGTAATTTGAATTCAATGGTATAAATTAAAATGTGATTTAAATAAAAATTACATGTGAAAACCCCAAAAAACCCCATTTTTGGGGTACAAAACCCCTCAAAAACCCCTCTTTGGATGGTGCGATTCATCTGGTTTTCGAACTCGTTCAAATAAATGGTACTTTACACATTTGTACCAAATTTCATAAAGATCGGACCTTTTTTCCGAGAGTTATCGTGCTTACGGACACATATATATACAGTAGTACCTCGATAACTCGAACCTCAGGGGGAACGGGAAAAATTAGAGTTATCGAATATTTCGAAATATCGAGGTTCGACACTTATCAAGGTGTTTTTCCACTGACTTCGACTTATTGAGGTTCACGGTAATGCAATAATAGATGGGTCATGGAAGAGTAGAATCCTTATATAATTTCGTGCTTTGTATCATAAATAACTGTACCGTATAATAATTATTTCTAAAATTAAGGATTTGGACAGTTTTGAATGTCTAAAATAAGCCCGGAAATATTTTGTAAAGCTTCTTTGGTTAACGTAGTAATGATTTACTTCCTTCAGTTAAAATATTGTACAGTAGGAAAGTAGACAAATAATGACTCACAGTTCGGTATTTTGGTGTTGTTTTCCCCGTGCGACCACTTCCTGGTCTATTTTCTATACGTGTTTTGCTCACTTCTTATCACCTGCCCCAAACAAATCCCTCCCCCTTACGGAAGTCAGTTCTGCCCAACTGTACATCAATTTAAATTTAGCTGAACATCAAATGTTCTGCAAGCTATTAAAATAATTTTCAAAGTTAAAAGGGAACAAAACATGATAACAATTGAAATTACAAAGCATTGTTGGAATTTGAATTAGGACAAAGCAATACGCCACTTATTTTTTTTTTTAATTATCGACAGTGTCTAATGGTTTTTCTAAACTTCCCGATATCATTTTTTTTATTTTTCGTGTCAACAGCCTCAAATAATCTTCAACTTTTCCTCATAGGGTAGAGTTTTGCCAACACGTTTTACCAAACTGCAAACAAAACCTATAAATACCCCGTCGCAGCAAACCTGCGTACTCAGCGAATTTCCAATGCAAAATATATGTCTTAATACCATATAAAACAGCATACCAAGATTCATAAAAACATATTCACAAATAAGCGATATTTCAAATTTGAATTATTCTCCATAAGAATAACATTGGGAATTAGTACGCAGGTTTGCTGCAATAAGGAACAACAAATATGGGGTTTCATGTAAATATCTATATTACTCAACTAGGTGAAGCCACATACAAAGTTTCATCAATATAAATTCATAAATAAGCGATATATAACCATTTTGATTATGCTCCATAATAATAATAAGATGGGGGATGAGTACGCAGGTTTTCTGCAACAAGGAACACAAAACAATTGTTTTTTATGCAAATATCAATAGAACTCAACTAGGTAAACCAACATACCAAATTGTATTAATTTATTTTCATAATTAAGGGATACATTACATTTGACTTATTCTCCATAAGAATAACATGGGACCTGAGGACGCAGGTTTGCTGCTTCGGGAATTATCGGTAAAAATTGTGTTTTTTGTGCTAACAACAATAGACCACAACCAGATGAAGCCGTATACCAAGTTTCGTTAGTATACTTCATAAATAAGCAAGCTATAATTTGTTACTTATTCTCCATAACATTAGCATTGGACAACGTATACTGTATTTAGCACTTTCAATATCTCTGTAACCAATTAACGTAGAGAAATGATCAAAACACCAAATTGAGTGTTCTTTTAAGCTGAATCCAAAATAAAATTTTACTTTTTTAAATATTACATTTAAAGACTTGAAAAACCCATTT
This sequence comes from Allygus modestus, assembly GCA_963675035.1. Classification (NCBI taxonomy): domain Eukaryota; kingdom Metazoa; phylum Arthropoda; class Insecta; order Hemiptera; family Cicadellidae; genus Allygus; species Allygus modestus. Next base: position 122,214,520 of record OY776111.1, on the reverse strand, counting down.
TTAGGTACAAACCCCCCCCCAAAAATACCATTTCGGATAGGTCGATCTGCCCCGTTTTCGAACTTAAAGTCATAAATAATGCTTTACACGTTTGTACCAAATTTTATAAAAATCGGACCATTTTTACGAGAGTTATCACACCCACGGACACACACACACACACACACACACACACACACACACACACACACACACACACACACACACACACACACACACACACACACACACACACACACACAGTATCGAACCAATGGTGTTTTTGGGGTCTGGGGACCTCAAAACGAAAAGTTATCATGGTCCCGGGCCTAGGTCTTACCATGCCGACTACGGTAATAGCTTCTTCCCTATAGGGGAAATTCGCTAAAACTATCGAGAACCTCTAAACTCGCACTAACTGACACCGGGCACAAATCTAATCAAATCTAAACCATTTTATATAAGAAAAAGACATAATTTGCAACAACATGAATAAACTGTTCCTCATTTATGAAATGAAATCCTCACATATGTGAAACTCGTGCGTGAGGATGTGTGTGTGTGTTTGATATGTGTTGCTCATCAATATAAATTTGTCGGTTGTTTTACCGACATCAGGAGCATCCAGAAAGAGATGTAGTGGGGTGGGAGGGTTGGAATTTCCGGCTGCAAATAAGTCACTGGAGGTTTGGAGAATGAACAACTTCGACTTATCCAAACCAATACTCCCCAATACTCTAGCCAATACTTCGACTTGTAGAGGTACGGAGATTGTAATTATTCGAGTTGTAGAGATTCTACAGCTAAAACTTCGACTTATAGAGGTGCGGTGACAGGCTAAGAATACTGCACAAATTCGAGTTATCCTACCAACCCTTCGATTTATAGAGGTAAAATAACAAAGCATTAGGTAGGCACGTTCAGTGGGAATGATAAAAATTCGAGTTATCAAGGAATTCGACTTATAGAGGTTCCATTGTATATATATATACATATATACAAATTTGAACGAATGGTGTTTTTGGCATCTGGGGACCTCAAAATGAAAAGCTATCATGGGGACGGGCTTAAGTCTAACCATGAGACCCACGGTAATAGCTTCTTCCCTATAGGGGAAATTCGCTAAAAGAAAATTCGCATTGCATTTAAATGTTTTTATCTGTATTGTATTTACTCCTGCGAATAGCAAATTGACATATATTCTCATCTTGAAGATTATAATTAAAGAATTTATGATTTCTGATTTCACTGTGCGAGTAGACAAATTGACATAGTACTGGTTGTAGTCAGACCTCCAACCGCTTCGAGCGCTTGTGCTTGTTTAAGTGCAGTTCATCACTACCGGGCGGGTGACAACTTGTATAACCTCTACAATCTCTTTGTTGTTGTTTTATTTTCATTAAACCATCTTCCATAGACGGTAATGTCATGTCATTTCAAGTGTAAACAACTCAACTAGGTTTCTAGGTTAACAGGGCATATTTAATTTAATTTTGAATGTAATTCTAGTAAACATGTTAATCAGTTAGGATTTAGGTACTCCTGTAGACCCAGTAGTTAAACCTAAGTCAACGAGATTTGGCTTGACTTGACTAAAAATGCTTTTAAATAAAAAATTTGATCAGGTCAGACCAGCCCGGGACTATTTGTGATAACCCAATTATTTTTTTCTTCTGAAAAGTGGAAAACACCACCTAAAAAGGTAAGGTTATAGAATCTTATATGTGCATATTTCTTAGTGTTCCTAGTAGGCTACATTAGTGGCGGGTCTTACTTTAGTACTGTTCAATTTGACAGTAGGCCTAGTTCCATCATGATTTTGAAACTTGTCTACAAAGCAGTTAGTCTCCATTGCAAAAATAATCGGCGGCGAAACATGACCGTGTGGAGGCTCTAGCCACAATGGGCTTCTACCTGGTTAGACTTAGGAGGGTAACTTAGTGACCGTGCGCCGCTCTGCAGTTCCTTGCTGCTATATTAGGGTACTGAGAAGAAAGCCTATCTTCATCATCTTAGAGTAAACTTTTACTAAGCATTACTTAGTAGTGTTGAACTTGAATCTGTAAAAAAACAGAATCCAAATTGTTTAATAAAACGTAACAGCCTACTGTAAATGATAAGAAATTTGAAGTTTTCAAGATATTGAGAGTATGAGAAGTTGCATACTTCTATAACCTAGGCTGTGTTAGTTATTTAGAATAACAGGTTCAAATATTATTTCTTAAATAATCCTAGAAAGCTTTTAATCCTTGGTGGGTAGACCTTGATAAGCGGAACGATATAAAAAACCGAATTAAATAGTTTGATTATTTAGATTATTCGGTTATGGTTTCGGGCTCATGGTAAGATTTAAGCCCAAGACCATGATAACTTTTTATTTTGTGGGCCCCAGATGTCAAAAACACCATTCTTTCAAATTTGTATATGTATATATATATATGTGTGTGTCCGTAAGCACATAACTCTCGTAAAAAAGGTCTGATCTTCATGAAATTTGGTACAAATGTGTAAAGTACTATTTATTTGAACAAGTTCTTAAACCAGGCGAATCACACCATCCAAAGGGGGTTTAGGGGGTTTTGAACCCCATAAATTTTTTTTTGTTTTTTAGCGAATTTCCCCTATAGGGAAGAAGCTATTACCGTAGGTCTCATGGTAAGACTTAAGCCCGAGACCATGATAACTTTTCATTTTGAGGTCCCCAGATGCCAAAAACACCATTCGTTCAAATTTTTAAATATATATATATATATATATATATATATATATATATATATATGTGTCCGTAAGCACAATAACTCTCGTAAAAAAGGTTCGATCTTAATGAAATTTGGTACAAATGTGTAGGCCTAAAGCACCATTTATTTGAACGAGTTCGAAAACCAGACGAATCGCACCATCCAAAGGGGGGTTTTTGGGGGGTTTTGTACCCCAAAAATGTTTTTTTTGGAGTTTTCACATTTAATTGTTATTTAAATCCAATTTTATTTCATACCATTGAATTCAGCTTAAAAAAACAAACAATTTGGTATTTTGATCATTGCTCTACGTCAATTGGTTACTGAAATATGACAAGTGCTAAACACAGTACGTTGTCCAATGTTATTCTTATGGAGAAAAATAAAAAATTTTATATCTCGGTTATTTATGAACATAAACTGATGAAACTTGGTATATCGCTTCATCTGGTTGTGGTTTATTGTTGTTTGAACCAAAAACTAATTTTTCGCCTATGGTTCTTGAAGCAGCAAACCTAGGTACTCGGTCCCCTTGTTATTCTTATGGAGAATGATAAAAATGTTATATATCGCTTATTTATGAATGTATATGGATCAAACTTGGTACAGTAGAACCTCGGTAAACCGAGCCTCGCTTATCCGAGATTCCGGGTTAACCGAGGCGGTCCTAATATGTGTACAGTATTATAAATTTCAAAGAGAATGTAACACGCTCAAATAAACGAGCAATTGACAGCGTGCGCCATCACTTACCGCAACCGCAATACGCGCGCTGAACTGTATTGTGTTTGCATTCAACTACAGTAAACGTCGGCAGTTGTCGGGGTTGTTTGGCGTTCGGCAAAGTTCGTGCGTAGCAGACAGTGCAATTCGGGACCGTCGTCAGTCTGCTGAAGCCGCCATTTCGTGTTGACAGTGATTTGTTTACTCAGTTTTGTTTATTGCTGTTAACTTAGCGTGTCCGTGTTAATTAGAGAGATGAGTGCTAAGCGCAAACGTGTCGTTGTGTATTTAGACTCGAAACTAAATGTGATGTTACGATATTTTTTGTACTAATAAACTGAACAAAACTCAAATCATTGTTTTATTTCATTGTTTAAACATATCTTGAGCTATTTATAACCCCAATTACGATTTTTAGGTTACATTCCGTGTTATCCGAGATTTGACGTATCCGAGGTGGTCTCGGTCCCAATTAACTCGGTTAAGCGAGGTCCTACTGTATGTGACTTCACTTAGATGAGTACTATTGATATTTATATAAAAACCCATTATTTTATGTTCCTTTTTGCAGCAAACCTGCGTACTCATCCCTAATGTTATTCTTATGGGGAATAATGAATATTTTAAATATCGCTTATTTATGAATATATTTTTTATGAATTGTGGTAAGAGGCATAATGTAATATTAAGACATATATATTCATAAAAAATTCGCTGAGAAAAATAAAAATTGTATATCTCGCTTATTTATGAATATAAATAAACTGACGAAACTTGGTATATGGTTGTGGTTTGTTGTTTGCACAAAAAACAAAATTTTCATGTATGGTTCCCCTAGCAGTAAACCTAGGTACTTGGTCCCCATGTTTTTCTTATGGAAATTATTAAAATGTTATATATCGCTTATTTATAAATGTATATGAATTAAATTTGGTATGTGACTTTACTTAGCTGAGTTCTATTGATATTTGCATAAAAACCCATTATTTTGTGTTCCTTGTTGCAGCAAACCTGCATACTCATCCCCAATGTTATTCTTATGGAGAATAATTAAAATTGTATTTATCACTTATTTGTGAGTATATTTTTATGAAACTTGCGGCTCTATGTTGTATTAGGACATTGGAAATTCGCTGAGTACGCAGGTTTGCTGCGACGGGGGTATTTGTACTATGTCTTGTTATAAGGATATTGCATTTTTTAGCGAATCCCCCCTATAGGGAAGAAGCTATTACCGTAGGTCTCATGGTAAGACTTAAGCCCGAGACCATGATTTTTGTTTTGAGGTCCCCAGATTCCAAAAACACTTCTTTCAAATTCATATCTAACCTAACCTAACTCCACAGAGTATGGTGTATGGTGGCTGATCATTGTGCAACACAATTACAAATAAATGGATTTGTAAAAACGAAATAAAGTTAAATTAAACAGAAATTTCAGACCTCAAAAAGTAAACGTCAAAATTAGAATTTGAACCCGAGACCGCATGATCGTGAATCTGACAAAAACATATCCACTGAGCATGTCAAGTTTCCTGATAGTTAAAATTCATCAAGCAGTGAGCAACGATTATAAATTTATTCTATAGGACTAACAATCAGTTGATGATATTAGCGATATTGAACCTCCTGTGTAAGCGATAATGTGCTCACCATGTTGGTAACAGCTGATTTAAATAAACCTCATGGTGAGAAAGTTATCACCATCACGGAAGGTTTGTATAAATCAGCTGTTACAAACATGTGGTATTAGCCAAAGGTAGTGTGCTTTCATAAAACATACAAAACTTTCTACACATTTAAATGGGCCAAAACACTAAAAATTACTTCTTCTCGGATGACTAAACGGATGATCGGATCTTAAATCTGATGAGAAATCGTTAGTTGAGAATTTAATTTTCCACAACTTTTGTATTTAAGGTTTTTAATATCTCTTACTATTTCCGTACAAAACAAGCTCAACGTGGAAAAATTGAAAAAGTGGAATTTTCTCCATTCAAAAAGTACCTCCCAAACTGAAAAATGTTTGGAAATTTATCTGAGAGTTTCTTGTCAAGAGCTTCAATTCAAGTATAGGGTCAAGTAAGGTATGATTACGGGAAGTGCCTCATAATTATTTATGTCAGTGAGTGAGTCAGTTGGTCAGTCAGTGAACCCGTCTAGCTTTATATAAGTAGACTCGCTTTGCTCGCTGAGCGCTCCGCCTCCAGACTCCCGCTTGGGGTCGCTCCAGTTGTTATTATAAGTCAGTGTCACTTAATGTATTTTTTATATAGTATAATATTTTGATTCATTTGGGATATAGATATAACCACTCTAGGTGGCACCTTTATTCACTGATCCTATCATTTGTTTATACTCTACCATGTGAAAGTTACATTGACAGTTTACTGGATATTTTGACACAGCTCTTTTCTTTTGTATTGATTTGAAACTCCATAAGCCCAATGTTAAAATTTAAAATTTTCAAGATCAAAATTAGAGGTCTATAAATTGGAAATTATAACATTTGACAATTTTCCCGGCAGTTTCTAGGTACAAGCTACCTGCATACCAAATTTAAGGTTTCTACCTCATCTAGAAGTGGGCTAGAATTTGTATATGTGAGTAAGTGAGTTACACATTGGGTTGTATAGTTATTTAAGTATATTTAAGCAAACCTCCATACTCAGCGAATTTCCAATGTATAATATATGTCTTAATACCACATAAAGCCGCATACCAAGTTGCATCAAAATATAATATTCATAAATAAGCGATATATACAATTTTAATTATTCTCCATAAGAATAACATTGGGGATGAGTACGTAGGTTTGCTGAAACAAGGATCACAAACAATTGGTATTTATGCAAACATAAATATAATTCAACTAAGTGAAGCCACATACCAAGTTTGATCAATATTCATTCATAAATAAACGATTTATACAACTTTAATTATTCTCCATGAGAATAACATGGGGGATGAGTACGCAGGTTTGCTGCAAAAAGGCACACAAAAAATGTTTTTTTTATATGAACATCAATATAACTCAACTAGCTGAAGCCACATAGTACCAAGTTTTATTAATTTATGTTCATAATTAAAGGAGACATTACATTTTACTTATCCTCCATATAAGAATAAAGCCAGCCTGAAGAACAGAAACCCAGTTAGTCCTGATGATTTTAATGATTATTTCATAAACTCTGTCGAGGAAATAAGTAGTTCTATTGCTGATAGACCCTCATTTAATGCATTTGATCTACTTAAAAACAACCGCTCCAAACCTATCATTTGCCCTCATAACAATTTCATGTTTACTGAAATAACACCAGATAAGTTATAAATATTGCCAATAGTTTTAAGGTCTCTGATTGTGTTGATCTGTATTATATATCATGTAACTTAGTTAAGGAAATAATTCATAGTATTGCCTACCCTCTGGCCTTTTGTATAAATTATTATATATGCGAAAGTTTTTCCCCCTGAGCTAAAAATATCTAGGGTAGTTCCTGTATATAAAATACCCCCTTCGCAGCAAACCTGCGTACTCAGCGAATTTCCAATGCATAATATTTGTCTTGATACCACATAAAGCCGCATACCAAGTTTCATAAAAATATATTCACATATAAGGGATTTTAATTATTCTCCATAAGAATAACATTGATAATCAGTATGTAGGTTTGGTGAAACAAGGCACACAAACAATTGGTTTTTATGCAAATATTAAATAGGCGAAGCCACATACCAAGTTTCATTAATATTCAATCATAAATAAGCACTATATAACATTATAGTTATTCTCTATAAGAATAACATGGGGGCTGAGTAAGCAGGTTTGCTGCAACAAGGGAAAAATGGGTTTTTATGCAATTATCAATATAACTCAACCAAGTGAAGCTACATACCAAGTTTTATTAATTTATGTTCATAATTAAAGAAATCATTACATTTTACTTATTCTCCATAAGAATAACATGGGGGCTGAGTACGCAGGTTTGCTGCTACGGGAATATCAACAAAAAATCAATTTGTTGTGCAAATGTCAATATACCAATACTACGTGAAGAAGCCACATACCAAGTTTCATCAACATACATTCATAAATAATCGAGATATCAAAGTTGATTTATTCTCCATAAGGATAACATTGGACAACGTACTGTGTTTAGCACTTTGAATATCTCAGCAACGGTTGGGCGTAGAATCACAATTTAAAAACCAAAAAGATTGTTTTGTGGAACTGAACAGATTGGCAAAAGCAAATGTGAAGTTACATTAAAATAACCTTAGGAAAAGCCAAAAACCTTTTTCCCATAAGATTAACATGGAAGATTTTATGAGTAGGTTTTTGGATTTTCTCCGCAACCACTTAACCTAGGTTAATAATTCAAAATACTATATTATTTGTTTTTTTTAAGCTCTACAACATGGTCAAAACCAAAATTAAGCTTTTAAAAAATTTTAGAGTGAAAAATGCAAAAAACTGATTTTTGGAAAATTTAAAACCCCCATGAACCCCCTTCCCATGATCCGATTTTTCTGGTTTTCGAACTTAAATTCATGAATGTCACTTTTTTTATTCAAGTTATCGTGTTAACGGACACACACACACACACACACACACACACACACACACACACACACACACACACATATATACATATATATATATATATAGTAGAAATGTTCTCTCCAGATTCAAATTTTAAAATCTTTATTAATTTTCGTTCATCTGGTGAACTTCATCAGATAAATATAAAAGAAGGTGTATAAATATATGTACATAATTGTATAAAAAATAATATATATATAAATTTGAACAAATAGTGTTTTGACATCTGGGGACCTCAAAACAAAAAGTTATTATGGTCTCAGGCTTAAGTCTTACCATGAGACCTACAGTAATAGCTTCTTCCCTATAGGGGAAATTCGCTAATTCTTCCCTATAGGGGAAATTCGCTAAAAAACACATTTCTTATCTTCCTTGTTGCAGCAGACCTGCATACTCAATTTATTGTTATGGAGAATAAATAACATGCTATAAATCGCGTATTAATGAATGTATTTTTGTGAAACTTGGTAATTGGCTCCAGGTAGTAGTGATACCCACATATATGCATTGGAAATTCGCTGAGTACGCAGGATTGCTGCGACGGGGGTATTTACATAAATTTGAACGAATCTGGGCATCTCCCTCAAAACATAATCTGGGACCTCAAAACATAAAGTTATCATGGTCTCGGGCTTAAGTCTTATCATGAGACCTACGGTAATAGCTTCTTCCTTTATAGGGTAAATTCACTAAAACCAACATTCATAGAGTCAAAATTTTACAATAAACTTCCACAATATATACGGAGTTCAGGTGGTCAACCAGAATTTAAGAAGAAGCTCAACAAAATATCTTATCAACAAGGCATTGTATTCCCTAGTTGAGTTTTAGTTTTATTTGAATCTGAAAAATCTTATGTATAGCTTAGTTATTTCTGTAGTTAGTTATTTCTGTATTTTCCGATTAAATTGTAACAAGTAATTGACACCATTCATGTATATCCATGTACGGTATATAATTAACTAGCTGTTACCCGGCAGACGTCATGCCTTTGACTATTACTAACTAAAACCAATATCACCAAGATATGTTCAAGTAAACATGTCATTAGCTTTTATGTAAACAACAATATCTTCCCATAAGGTTTATATGGGAACTTACTTCAAATTTGGTAGAGACGTTCCTTTCTATAATCAGTTGGACAAGTTTGTTGGGCAAAACAATTGGGAAAACTATAAACCCCTTTTTTTAGGGATTAATCCTTCAAATTTAGAGTTTTTGGGCCCAAAAAGGGTTAGAAAAGCCCCGGATGTAAAATTAATGCATGTAAAAAGATGGAAATTAGTGAGGCAAAACTTTTAAGCCCTCTCTCGTCATTCTAGCTTAAATATTTACCAAATTATTAAAGTAAATGTTGATCGACCAAAAATAGTACGTTGTCTTATGGGGGTTTTACATTAGAAAAGCCTGTTATTCATTTGATGGTGTACTTTTATCATCCCCAGCAACGTCACGCCTACTTTCAAGCCTGACTGGACCTTCTCCTAACCTTATAATGCACAAAATTGTATTCCCAGCATTGCAGGTAAATAAAAGCAGGAGCATCAGAACAGCCAAAAAATCAATGTTTTCAGATTTCAATAAAAATTGGAATACATGTATGTTTTTACACTGATTTTGAGTTTTAAAAGTTTGTTATGTGGAAATTCACTTCCCTCACGTCAGGCTACTTCGTGCGAACTCGTTACAACTTTATATATTGCTTATTTGTGGATATATTTTTATGAAACTTAGTGGTTTTATGTGATATTAAGACTCTCTCAAGATTCTTAATTTGATATATTTGCATTGGAAGTTTGGTGAGACGGGGGTATTTTGTGTATGTCCGTGCATAACTCTTGTTGTTTATCAACGGATTTTGGTCTTGTTTCTTGTTGGCCTTAGGCCAACAATATTTCTTATAGGCCAGTTTGGATTAACCTTTTTTATCATTTAAATTTTAAATCAAGTTCACAAGATAACCTTATTTAAAGTGTCTTTTAAAATATTGTTCTGAAAAAGTAATGTATTTTTTTGTTTCAGGATGACAGCCATATTAGGAGGTGGTTTAAGTGGGTTGTCTGCTGCATATTACCTGTTGAAGTCATCAACACAAAAAATAACAGTGATTGAAGGTTCTAATGCTTTAGGAGGTTGGATTCATTCAATTAAATATCCAAAAGAAGGTTTTATTTTTGAAAAAGGTCCCCGGACAGTTCGACCTAGAGGTTTGCAGGGTCTGAATACATTATCTCTAATAGAGGAATTGAACTTGTCCAATAAAGTAGTGGCAATACCAAGAAGTCATCCAACTGCTAAAAATAGATTGTTGTATGTAAATAAGGAGTTGCATCCTCTTCCCTCTAGCACTTTCGCTTTATTCAAAATTTGTCCACCATTTTCCAAGCCATTAATTTTGTCTGCTATGAAAGACCTTATGACTCCTAAGTCAGTCCAAGATGATGAAAGCATTTACAGTTTTGTTGAAAGAAGGTTTGGTAAGGAAATAGCAGAATATGCCATTAGTTCTATGATTTGTGGAATATGTGCAGGTAATGCAAAAGAAATTAGTGTAAAGTTTTTAATGGCAGAAATGTTTGAATGGGAGCAAACGCATGGTTCTGTACTGAAAGGATTTGTCCGAAGTGCTCTTTCTAACAAAGCTTCACAAAATTTGCTGAGTGCGAAAAAAAGTGAACTATCAAAACGGGCACTTGAAGAAAAGTGGAGTGTTTGGTCACTGAAAGATGGGTTGCAGCAACTTACTGATGCTCTAGGCAGATCTGTAAAAGAAAAAGGTACTACATTTCAATTAAACTCGGAGTGTACCAAACTCGAGTTCCATGGTAACCAAGTAACGTGTGTTGTAAATGAACAGAAAGGAGTCACTTTAAATGGAGTATTTGACCATGTAATATGCTCTTTGCCAGCAACAACATTATCACAATTAGTAATTGATCAACATCCAACACTAAGCAAAGAACTTTCTGAGATTAAAAGTGTTACTGTGGCGGTTGTTAATATAGCATACAAAGGACAACTTTTAAAACACAATGCTTTTGGGTTTTTAGTTCCTCCCAGAGAAAAACTTCCTATACTTGGTGTGATATTTGATTCTTGTAACTTTGAATATGGAGATTGGACAGTCTTGACAGTTATGATGGGCGGTCATTGGTTTGAAGAATACTTTGGATCGACAGCTACAGAAGAATCTATTCAGGATACTGCACTGAAACAAGTTTCATCTATTCTCGGCATTAATGAAAAGCCACAGTTTACACATGTATCTATACTACGGAATTGCATTCCACAGTACACGGTTGGACATCATGATAGAGTAAAAAGAGTGATATCATATATTAAGGAAAATAAAATGCCATTAACAGTAATCGGAGCATCTTATTACGGTGTTGGTATTAATGATGTAATTTTTTCAGCAAAAACTGCAATAGAGAATTATAATAAAAAGTCTTAAAAACTGATGATTTTTATTTGATGTAGCCAGTTTCAATTAAATTTAACTATGTTAAGCTTTAATTTTAATTGAATGAGCCTAAAATCATGTAGCACAGATATTTTATATTCACTAAATCATTCTAACCCTCTTTTAATTCAAACACTATCTTGCATTTTTCCCCATTTAAGAAATCATTCACAATTTAGTTTTAAGAATTAATGTAACTTGTATGTGTTTCTCAAGGACATAAATGTTGTTTATAAAGGTGCACATTGTTTTTCACCAAGAACCCTCTCCATATATATTGGCATGAATTGGGCATTCAACGCCAGAATGAAACTTCCTTTGCTAGGCTCGTTTACAGTAGACCTTAACTGTCCTTGGTTCAACTGCTTATCGGATTAACTGCCCTATTTTCAGGAAATTACTCACGTCTGCCGCCACAGCCGATGTCCTGATACAGTACCGTAAAAAACGTTCAGGTCACAAGTCAGTCATGATATTTCATAGTTAGCAACTACTGCATCTTAGTACCTTTTTTAACTGTCGTTTTAAGTTTTATAATTTGTAGTTCTTAATATGACAATACCCAGTTGTTACTCTTCTAACTGTCCTCTTAATCATCCGACCCAGTGCTCGATGCCATTGAGGGCGGTTAAGGCGTCTACTGTACTGTAAAATTCAGGATCCATATGCCTTTGTGTGTCAACTATATAATATATATCTAGGACTAGCTGTTACCTGTCGCAGCTTTGACCGCATCACTATGTAGCGTTAATAAGATATATGTTAACTGACTAAATGTCGCATCGTATTCCAAGGCAGCATTTTCAAACATACTCCACGTATTTCTGGTAAAGGTTTTCCGCCAATAGCTTGTCTGTGAGCTTCAATTTCCTCAACAGTTTCTTTAGACCACTGCTCTGCGATTTCAGTTACTCTCAACCTGGCTTGCTGCTGAGTTTGCTCTTCATGTCGAAGTTGCTGTTCTTCTGGAGTTACTTCTGCTCTATGTGCTGCCTGCCGTAGAGGTTCTTGAAGCCTTCTAATTTCCATCTGTGCTGATATTGACTGACTTCTATTTTATTAACCCTTTCAAGACTGCCCTACATTGCCTTAATAAACGTATACATTTTAGGTTAGGGTAAAAATAAAAATACATATTTTTCATTATATTACTTTAATGTAAGTAAATGTTTGTAATAATTAAGTAGTTTTGTTCCAAATAAATGTTGTTGTAATATTATAGCAAAACATATGATGCGAATATATCTGCCGGCCGTCCGTGTAGCAAAAAAAATGTTAGTGGATACTACCATCCGCAGCACTAATACCGAAGTAGCTTCTAAAATCTCTTCCGGATATTTTGCTTTATCAAGATTAAAAAATGTTGTGACTTGGAATCTTTAAAAGCAGTTTATCTTTCTTACATTCATTCAATTATCTCCTTTAGTGTATCTCTTTATGGAGCAACATTTACAAATAATTTAAATTACATTCCAAATTTACAGAAAAGGGCAATACAAAATACATGGAACCTCAATAACTCAAACCTCAATAAATCAAATTCCTTGATAAGTCGAAGTTTCCTCATTCGCCTTGAACTTGCCTACTTGGTACAATGCTATTTTACCTCTTTAAGTCAAAGGGTTGGGGAGTGACACCTCGATAACTCAAAGTGTGGTCATTTTAGTCTACCTGCGGTGGTAGGCTAAAATTTACAGTCTCTATAATTTGATGTTTCAGCGGTAAACCCTCTATAACTTGAAATTGTAAATACGTCGCACCTTTATAAATCAAAATTTTACATAATTGGTCCGGATTCCAAAACCCTAGTTACTGTATTTGAGAATCCCGTTCATGTTTCAACCTGAAAAAACTGAATAATATTAGACAGGAAGTGGTCTAACGGGGAAAGTTATTGTAATAGTTGTTGTGATTTTTATAAGTTAAAACATGATCTTTTATCATTTCTGGGCTGAAACATCATGTTTTATCTAATAAAGATCACAACTCGGTTATTTATTATCCTATAGTTAATATCTTCATCACATTACTTTTAGAACGAAATGCCACAGCTTTTTTGATTCATACAGTTTTTTTCAAAAATTTTACGGTTTTTAAGATACTTAGCTATGAAAAACAAAATTGGCTGCCATTTTGAAATGGTGCAAAGTAGAAACTTGATATTTCATACCAAAGTGGGTCTTATTAGATGTAGTACATGCACCAAGTTTGAAGTCGATATCTTCAGATGTTCCTAAGATATAATGTACCAAGTAAAAAACACATACAGACCGATAAACGGAAAACTAGTCACCTGTGTTTAGATTGTGAAATATGTTTGCCTCGACCTAAGGAACAATTTTTTATGAAATGTTCGAGATAGTTCCAGGACACCCTGTATAACTTAAAGAGGCTTTATGCAGTATTAAGAGCCAACTCAAAAAACAAAAAAAAATTGCTGAGTACCCAGGTTTGCTGTGAGGGGGGGTATATTTCATTTACCCGCAAAACGTAGACATTGTGCAAGGGCACGATTTTCGTGTCGTAATGTTTTTTGTGTTTATTACTGTGTCTCATTAACTGTAGACTTACTGTGTTAACTGTAGACTTCGGAGCCTGAAATCATCGCACATAATCTACTAAGTTGGGTGAAGCCTGATAAATTTCAGTTATTTACCCTCTTACAGGTAAAGTTAATTGTGTTTATATGACACTTAGTTAAACAACTTGGTTTTGGTTAACTATAAATTTTTGAACCTTAATCAAATGATGCAGCGTACTTGTCAAGGTGGCTTTAAATGGCACATTTACAATAATTGTTCTTCAAAGCACTGCAGCAGCACAATAGGTTGGACTCAGGTTCAACTTATATAATGGTTGACTAGAAAAAAACCATACATTAATGTGGAGGCAAGTGTCAAGTGAGCCAACAGAGACAAGTGCAGGCCTGCAAACCAACCGTCACAGTGGAAAGTAATTTACACCTAGGTGCAGTTAAGTTAGGTGTGCTATTGCCCATCTTAGAGTGACGTCATCTGGAGGTGGAAGCGCGCCACCAAGGTATTCTGACTATCCTAAGTAGAGGACATGGGGGTGGTCAGAATACTTCGGTGGCACGCTTTTTTAGGAACTAGTTTGCAAACAATGGGAAACTTCAGCACTGGCGGCTATAGCCGATCCAAAAACCCTAAAGTAGACGTTCTGATCCTGAAATGGGTTTTTGGATAGGCTCTAGCCGAGAGTAACTTCAGCTGTCACTGTAAACCAGCTGATCAAATGAGTAACCTGGAGGCTGCACAGAACATGCTCAAATTCATACTTCTGAATAGCACACATTACTACACCTAGATTAACACTGCCCACAAATATCAACAAATTTATATTGCCAAAGATCGTCTTTATATATAATTCTGTAAGTGAATTTTTAAGTCAAAATTGTGGGAGTTTGGCAAATTGTATGATGATGGGAGACAGCTCAAATTAAAGGTCTTGATTCCAGGGACTAGGGAAAAATAGCAGTATTTCTATTTAATTAAGTTACCTGCAAACGAGCAATAACGTAAAAAACCCCCCATAAGAAAAGCATGGGGATTTAAAAACGTCTGCTTTGTATACATTAAAATATGTGATTAAGTGTCTACTTTGTTTACAAACTGACTTGTGTTCTTACTTGGAGCAAGGTTAGGGGCTATAGCCCCTTCAAGCTGCTAATTATTATAAAATACCCCCGTCGCAGCAAACCTGCGTACGCAGCGAATTTCCGATGCACATTTTTGTCTTAATACCACATAAAGCCGCTTACCAAGTTTCATAAAAATATATTCACAAATAAGCGATATTTTAATTATTCTAAATTAGAATAACATTAGGGATGAGGTTGTAGGTTTGCTGACAAAAGGAACAAACAATTGATTTTGATGCAAATATCAATATAGAATTCAACTAGGTGAAGTTTTATCAATATTCATTCATGAATAAGCGATATATAACATTTTAATCATTCTCCATAACATGGGGGCTGAGTAAGCAGGTTTGCAGCAAAAGGAACGCAAAAATATGGGTTTTCATTCAAATATCAATACAACTCAACTAGGTGAAGCCAAATACCAAGTTTCATCAATCTAAATTCATAAATAGCGATGTATACCATATTTTAATTATTCTCCATAAGAATAGCATGGGGCTGAGTACGCAGGTTTGCTGCTACGGGAAGTATCGGTAAAAATTGATTTTTTGTACAAATAAGAATATACCATAATCAGATGAAGCCACATACCAAGTTTCATTAATATTTGTTCATTAATAAGCAAGATATAAAATTTTACTTATTCTCCATGAGATTAACATTGGACAACGTACTTTGTTTAGCACTTTTAATATCTCGGTAACCAATTGATGTAGAGCGATGATCAAAATACCTAATTGTTTGGTTTTTAAGCTAAATTTAATGGTCTGAACAAAAGTTTGGGTTTAAAAAGAATTATATGTAAAAAGTTCAAAAAACACATTTTTGTGGTACAAAACTCCTCCAAAACTCCCTTTAAAATAGAGCGACCTGTCTGGTTCTCAAACTCATGAAAATAAATCCTGCATTACACGTTTGTACCAAATTTCATCAAGATCGGACCATTTTTACGAAAGCTATCATGCCTACGGACACACATATATATATATATATATATATATATATATATATATATATATATATATATATATATATATATATATATATATATATACCTATATATATACATGTATAAGAATTTGATCGGGTGTTTTTGGTATCTGGGGGCCTAAAATCGAAAAGTTATCATGGTCTCGGGCCTAGGTCTTACCATGCCGACTATGGTAATAGCTTCTTCCCTATAGGGGAAATTCGCTAAAACGTTACAGAAACCTAACGAGTTCGCACGCAGCACCCTGACGTGAGAGAAGTGAATTTCCACATAACAAACTTTTTAAACTCAAAATCAGTGTAAAAACATACATTTATTCCAATTTTTATAAAAATCTGAAAATATTGATTTTTTTGGCTGTTCAGATGCTCCTAGTTCCATTTACCTGCAATGCTGGGGATACAATTTTGTGCGTTAGAAGGTTAGAAGAAGGTTCAGTCAGGCTTGAATGTAGGGGTGAGGTTCTTGGGTATGATACAAAAACACCAACAAATTAATAACAGGCTTTTCTAATGTAAAACCCCATAAGACAACGAACTGTGTTTAGTCGATAAACATTTTCTTTAATAACTCCGTGAATATTTATGCTAGAATGACGAGAGAGAGAGCTTAAAACTTTCGACTCACTAATTTCCATATTTATACATAAATTAATTTGATATCCGTCGGTTTTTATGACACTTTTTGGGCCCAAAAACTCAATATTTGAAAGATTAATCCCCAAAAAAGGGGATTAGAGTTTTCCGATTGTTTTGCTCAACAAAATTTTCCAATTGATTATAGAATGGAACGTCCCTACCAAATTTGCAGTAACTCGGACAAAAAATGTGACGCAAACACATATTATATATATATATAATTTTAAACGACCCCCCAAAACGTCTTTAGGGGGTCACATTAGGAACTTCTATGGTGGTCCCGGGCTTGGTGTTTCACCGAGCGGGTCCCATGCTAATAGTTCACTTTTCCATAGGAAATTCACTAATAATAAAGTGGGGTGGGTAATGCTGGCTTAATTTACTCACATTTAGTATACGCAATTAAAACTGATAGACAACTTTTTTCTAGGCCAAGATTTATTTTAGTATGAGCCTTCAAATTTTATCAGTATAAACAACCATAACAATGTGTAATTAGTGAATTTCCAATGGAAAGTGAACTATTAGCATGACCCGCACAGTCAAACTTAAGCCCATCAGGACCACCATAGAAGTTCCTGACGTGACCCCCTGAACACATTTTGGGGAGTCGTTCTAAATGATATATATGTGTGTATATATATAATATAGCGTCCCAATTGTAATTGAAACGCTATATATAATTAAATTTACTATTTGTTATGTATTAAAATAATTAATGTATAAAAATGTAAAAGATGTTTTGTGAATAATTGCTGGCAGTTGCAAATAAGAATTGCTGGTGCTACTTGGTTTTGCAAGTCAAGGCAAGATCGCGATTTTCTTGTTCGGGTTTGTCAGGCTGAGAGTTGGAGACAATGATTTAAATTCTTCCTTGGCTGGATTGAACCGGAGCTAGGTCACGTGACGGCCGGCGTGGTCGCGTTCTGGAAGTTTCTAAGCCAAGGGGTATATATTCACGATCGCTGGGAGGCTACGGCATTTTTACGTTGACCATTGGTCTTGTGTGTGTGTCGTACGTCTTCCAACGAAACGTGAATCTCTTCAGATTTGAAGGTACAAAGTTGTTTTAAAATTTAGAGTTTCGATTTAAATAATTGCTCCAATTTCTCATTTGTTGTTTTTCAAAAGGGGAACAGTTAGTAAAACAATTGCTTCTTTTTCAGGTTTCGAAGCGTTTCTTGGTTTCATCTTTTGATCTTTGATTATTAATTAAAGTACAGTAATATAAAAATAAAGATCGAACAGTTAATGTAATATTTTGAAAGACAGAAGTGATAAGCAAAACCAAGTTAAATTTTATTTTGAATTTTGAACTGTTTTATTTGACAAGAAAAGTTTTATTTAATTTTATTTAAATATACAAGAAGAGTTTATTCATTTCTTTTATTTTATTTATGACCACAACTTCTTAAAATCCACAAAAAATATAGCCTGTGAACCAGCGCTATAATATATATATATATATATATATATATATACTGATTATAGAAAGGAACGTCCCTACCAAATCTGAAGTAAATCGGACAAAAAATGTGACCGCTAGAGTGCATACACACATATGTACACACACACAAATATATCATTTTGAACAGTCCCCAAAATGTGTTCAGGGGGTCACGTTAGGAACTTCTATGGTGTGTATATATATATATATATATATATAGAATATTGTGTGTATGCACTCTAGCGGTCACATTTTTTGTCCGATTTTCTTCAAATTTGGTAGGGACGTTCCTTTCTATAATCAGTTGAACAAGTTCGCTGGGCAAAACATTCGGAAAACTCTAAACCCCTTTTTTGGGGATTATTGTTTTAAATTTCGAGACTTTGGGCCAAAAGGGTCAGAAAAGCCCCGGACGTAAAATTAATGCATTTATTAGGATGGGAATTAGTGAAGCGAAAGTGTTAAGCCCTCTCTTGTCATTCTAGCATAAATACTTACCGATTTATTAAAGAAAATGTATACTGGCTATTCACAGTACGTTGTCTTATGGGTATTTTGGATTAGAAAAGCTTGTTATTCATTTGTTGGTGCACTTGTATCATCCCCAGCAACCTCGCACCTACTTTCAAGCCTGACTGGACCTTCTCCTAACCTTATAATGCGCAAAATTGTATTACTAGCAGTAGCAGGTAAATGAAACCAGGAGCATCAGAACAGCCAAAAAAATCAGTTTTCAGATTTCAATAAAATTATAATAAATATATGTTTTTACACTGGTTTTGAGTTTTAGAAGTTGTGTATGTGGAAATTCACTTCTCTCACATCAGCGTGCTGCATGTGAACTCATTTGTTAAGTAAAACACCGTGAATCTAAAGTGCAATATGAATAAAGTGTTAAACAGGTTAAAGAATAAAACATAAAATTTAGTGATAATTTTATTCATACAAACAATAAATACTAATTATGAATGTGATATACCATGACTGATGTAACAGTGTACTCTTGTACTTTTGCATTTATGCTGGTGTTCAGTGAATTTGCATTTACGCTGGTGTTCAGTGAAAACCGTGTCCCAAAAATCCAGTCTATACTTTTCTCCAAGTTCATGATGACACTGAAAATAGCAAAAAAAATTAAAATACTTCTACATTCACTTTTTTTGTTGATTTTTTAAATGTATTGAACGCCTGAACAGTTAAAATAATAAAAACGTGCTTCCACTGGACACACACTCAGTAAAGGATTGGTAAAAAGTAGCAAAACACCTGATCAGATGTGCAACTCACAAAGACCCATCCCGACAGCTTGGATCCGAGCCGGCCACCGTTTGCTGAAGGTCCGCCCTTCCCTTCAACTCTGCCACATACAGGTGAACTCTCCATGAGTTGCACATAAAAACCACTGACTGTGACGGGATTCGAACCCTCGATCCAAGTGTTACCCCCGGCGAAGAAGGTAACGCTTTAGACCGCACAGCCACTGATCAGACTAGCAGCTGTAGCGGACCAGGTCGTATTAGAGCCCAGGCGCTGGACGAGGTAGTTCAGTTTGTGTTTACTAGGTTTCACCACATGTCGGACTCAGACTGTAGACTGAGCGCCCAGTGGCGGCTCTAGACATTGCGGGGCCCAAGGCGAAGTTCAATAGCGGGACTCTCTTTTTACCTAAAATGAACTTAACTAGTTTGTTGGAAGAAGGTAATGCTTCCTTAATTTTTTTAAAATATAGATTTATTATTATTGGATAATATTGATTCATTTACTACTCCTGGCAAAACTACAGATTTAATTTTACTTAGGCCTATTCATTAGGCCTAATCTGTCTGGTAGGAGTTATCTTTCCTTAGACCTGTCTGGCATTAATTTTGTCACTTTCTCTTTGTTTTGCTGTATCAAAATTGGGGCTAGAATAGAGTGATCAAACGTCCCGTAAAAACGGGATTGTCCCGTTTTTTTCACGATCGAACCCGGAGTCCCGAAAAAGTCTCTCGGACGCCTAAATGTCCCGTATTTACATTGGGTTCTAATAAACACATTTTAAAATAACTAAAACTTCCTAATTTATAATATGATATGACTTCAAGTAATATTTTTCATTTTTGCTAGTTATCTGATCATGTATTGTAGGAAGCCAGCGCCAGTAACCGAGTAGCCAGAAGCGAGTCTAGCAGTAGTTTGATAGTGACGCTGACTCGGATGGTGGCTGCACTGTTCCCCCTCCCATCCCCTATTCTGCCTATCGCTATATTGGACAAGAATGAGGTTTTAAAAATGGCTGATACAAAAGCAAAATATCCCCAATCCCAATTCAAATCCTAGAGATTTTTAACATAAGTTTGACCAACGACTTCAGTTATCTTGTTGAATTATGTTTTATAAGTACTCACTGCAAAATTATTGTTTTAATTTATTATATGCCTCAGAATTTAAATTAAATTACAAAAGCAAAGGTACATTGAAAACAATTTATTAGTTAATAAATCTAATTAGTTAATTAGTTAAACTAATCAACAAGATAAAGTTTGTTAGATTAATCCACTATAATAGCGGACAAATAAACAGCCAGTTGAGGGCGCTGGGTATCCGGGCTATCAACGAAGATCAGCCAATAGTAGACGTGCTGTACTGCCAAAACTCCACACCAGCTGATCGGAATAACATTCGGATAATTTTTTCTATGGCAACAGTGACAACTATTGGCACAGCCTAAAGGTGGTCCAACACTTTTTTTATTATATGCCTCAGAATTTAAATTAAATTACAAAAGGAAAGGTTCATTGAAAACAATTTATAGGTCTCAAAAAACACGTTGCAATGATTACGTTCCCAAACTAAACAAAGTTTCTATCTACTCTAACAGGCCTGAATATTCGGCCGAACTCTGAGTGTTGGGAGTATCATGAGAAGTGTGGAAGCTGTATGAACTTTTGAATGCATACAGGGCGGAATGTTCCGTAAATATTCGGGAGAATGTTCGGCCGAATGTTCAGGCCTGTTCGAGAGAAGTGTGGACCGCCTTAACTGTCAACTTAATTGTCCGCTATTATAAAACAGTAAAACACTCAGAACAAACCAACGCACTAACGTTAACATAACATATCGTGTGAGGGAAACAAATAGTTAGCAGACTGCAGCTGCAGTATGTGACGATGACGATGTGGAAGAAGACAGACGACGCGACGCGATGGACGCTGCAGTCAACTGTGTTACCAATACCGATGCAACAATTATCCCCAAGCTAATATTTATGCCCACCAACCGTGTTCGAAAAAACAAAAACTGTGAATTAGTTGTTCAGGATCGAAGTTTTACCGATTATTTATGATTTTATATACATATTTTCCGATTGCTAAACTGGCGTTGTTACATTTTCCAAGCCGTGGTTCACGGCTGCGCGAGGCCCCAGGCACCGCCTTGTTCGCCTTTATGTAGGGCCGCCTCTGTGAGCGCCTAACGGTACAATCGCTTATGAAGTGTTAATAGTGTTTATTGATAACAGATCAAAAGACGATATATTAGTCCATAACACTGAAAGGGTTAAATGATAAACCAAACAACTGAACTAACTAGCTTAATTATGACTTCAATCAATAAGTAAATAATTACTACTGAAGTGGCATTATTGTTAGTCTTTGCTAATATTGAACAATTGTGGACCGTGAATTTATAGTAGTATGATTGGTTCATAACATAAATTTCAATACAATGAAATATATGATCGAGATGTTAATAATTTGTACACATAGAGATAAACATCATCAGTAGCAGACTGGCAGTCGAGTTAATCTAAGCCCCAATGACCTCGAATAATCGATAGTGGACTAGTATATGATATACTTTTCAATAAAAAATCAGAGAAATATATGAAATTTCAATAGAATCAAATACACTTTTTAACAAAAAAAGGTGCAACAATATATCGTTATAAAACTCTTTATATGTCAAACACCCTCAGCCTATTATTACACACTACTCTAAGATTTTAATTAGATCCCCAGGTTCAAACCAAAAATTTAGAACTAACACAGAAACTTTGATATACATTTTACCTGCATATTTCACTTCATCAAAAGCCTTTCTTGCTTTTTTCAATTCCTCATTCATTGTTAAGAGATCTTTTACCCTGGCGTATTTTCGAGGATCTTTTCTGACAAGAAACACGATATCTTCAACTTGAACTCGGCCGGTCCTGCCGATTTCCATGGCTTTGTGAGTCTGGAACGAAATTTTAAAATAATCATTAAATACATTAAATAATATGGTGAGGGAAAAGGGAGGGATAATTAGTCAAAGTTTAGGGGTTTTTTCCTCTCGGATGTTAATACGATGCACAAGCTCGTTTATCATTTCAAAAGGAGTAAAATCAACTATGGTATGATTGATAAGTCAGTTGTGCACGTCACAAATAAACATACCTTAAAAAAAAACAAGCTAAAATTATGTTTTATCATATTCGTTTGTTTATAAATTTGTTAAAAAAACTATATTATGACATTCAGACAGTGATTCTAGACACTGTACCATAGCAATAAGAGTTTCATAAGATGCTGTATAGAGCCTACAAGATCCCATTAACTGAAGCGAGCAAAAGGAAATAGCTACAATCAGATCCATAGTGCACATTTATTGTCTTCCTTGTTGCAGAAAACCTGCGTATTCAGCCCTAATGTTATTGTTATTCAAGCCGAACGTCAAGCTATCTTCAATCCATGATGGGGTTTTGGGGGCGGACTACGTTTACATTACCTCAAATTCAAAACAAGTCTTTCTTCAGCACCTCTTGGTTGCCTCCAATTAGTTTATTGTTTCTCCAAAGCACTATTAACTTTAGCTAAATTGTAGTCAAATGTAGAGGTTGAAATGCTCATGTAAACAAAAAAAATCGTGATTCATACCATCTTAAAACATTCAAACAAATTATGGAATTCACCAAAAACAACCCTTTCCTTGTTAATTTCGTTTACCTAATCTGTTCTACCTGATCCACCAAACATTTGCATTTTAAAATATACATTTTCAAAGAGTAAAAATTTACATTTGTAAATGTTCTTTTTCTTCTTGTGACGCTGCTGCACGCTGTCTGTGTGCGAAATCCTCACTTCAACCACGCCACGCTTTCAGTGTGTTTGTACACTTGACGCAGAATATATTGAGCTTTGGGAACTGTTTTCAGTTCAAACAGTTGGAGTAGAGTGAGATTTAGACATCGGTCTAAATCTGCCATCTGTTGTTTCCATCATCTGTTCAGTTATTTAATCGTAATATTGTTGTTATGTAAACAAAATAACTGTTTATCAGTATTCCATGTTCAATAGACCAGCTAGTTATCTCAGTCACTCCGGCAGTGGAGTAAGCCACAGCTCAAGATATTCCGCGTGATGTGTACCCTAATAAACATGTGTGTTTTAATCTACCTATTTTTTAACTTGTTAAGAAAAAACTTGTGTTTGGCCAAGTTTACTATATACACTAAGTAGGCTATTTAGCATTTTTTTAAATAGTACCCTTGGTAATCCGAAGTTTTTTTATGATCCAACAATATTCAGGACCCATATTTGTCAGGTTATCAAGAGTATACTTTATTTACAGGGAATTTTGAAATCACAAATTGTTTAATAGACTACGTTTATACTCTACTTACCATATCAGTTATGAATTCGATCACTAAATCCTCAAGAAGCTCCACGCTTTCAGTGTAGGGATTTTGATCATCTCCAAATCCATACATGAGACATCGAAGTTCTTTAGAAAAAATCCTTTTTTTACCCGAGAGAACTACAGTTCCGTCAGGCTCATCATCTTCAAACTGAAATCAGTTTCATTCTAATGCAGTATATACTACCTCATTCTAATACAGTATATTATAACTATATAATTACTAGATGTTACCCGCAGGCTTCACCCCGCAAATGATTTATAAAAACTATGACTGTTGTGTGTGCTGCATACTAGGGTTAGCCCTTGGAACTACTACAAATCAAGATCAGCTGTTTGTATTTTCATCAGTTCAAACAAAAATTAATGTCCATAAGGAATAAATGGGAACTTTGACCCCCGCAGGGCAAAGCCCTATAAGATTTTCGCAACTTTAATATGCCTATATGCTCGGACCTATCAAGTACCTCTCTGCTGTTACAAGTTCAAACTCAAACTTGCCGCCATATCGGAAACGTCTAGAAGACACTAATGCACACACAAGGATCTAATAACAATGCAGTCACGTGACCCGGCTCGCTCATAAAACTGACCGACCGCGGCTACTCGTTCTCTTAGCTCGGAACAATTCGGCGTAACAGCATCTAAAACTTTTTTCTAAATTAATACCGCGTTTCTTTGCCAATTCTAAAAGTTTGTCGATTTGTTAACGGGGTGCATCCCATACGTTCTCTATTTCGCGAATTATTTTAAAGAAAAGGCCGAAATTCGCGGTACAATCTCGCATTCGTATTAATTAATTTATTAAACTTTTTCTAAATTTACTTGTTATGCTAGCAAGAATGAAAACTCAATATATTTCAATTTCATTAATCTGTCAATTACAGTAATGCAGAGCGAGTGTTGCTGGGCCCAAAAACACTCGTGGATCTCTGATTTAGTTGTGGGTTGCTTGAATGAAAAAAAAACTGATTGCAAGAAACTATTTTATTTAAATCTAAGAAAAAACATTACAACATATACATGCCTAAATCAGAGCCAGAAAAGAGTATTTTTAATTAATCTGAAATGGATCACCTTAGAGGTTATGGCTTTGGTCGATTTCTGGCCTTTTTAGTTTTAATATTTTTTTGTATTTTGTATTTAAAATAATCAAAAGCAGTTCTCAAGTGAAAGTATCAAGTTGTGGTAATCAGGAAATCCTAGTTAATCAAATGGTGGTTCGTAAAAACAAGCGAGTGGTCGGGAATAAATAATAATATTCTAGTCCTCCTAACTAAACCTCCTGACACACTCTATCCTCCTATATCATTTTACCACCAAATAAAATTACACATTCGAATGATTCATGATTAACTTATTAAAATCTGTTGTGAATCCTGATTTGAGCTCTGAACTGCAAATTAATTAATTTTATACTCTTTTTTTTTTAAATCAACCAAACAGTAACACTCTGTTATATAAGTACTAAATTTCCTAGAATTTCGGATTCTACTCAATTTCCAGCTCTCACAATTATTTTAGATTTGAGACAATATAAATAAATTTAAATATTTTCAAAAGTATTCTTGCTTAAATATAAATTAATTCTTGTGCAGCAATTACGTTTGTAAGTTAGATTATAATAAATAGAGAGTTGCGTTAAATGATCTGTGAATATGAAATTACATCAAATAAATTAACAATGATAAATGAATTCAAACTTAACGATTATTAAACATTGATCAATACCAATTATGATATGTGCTCTGATGAAATATGACCAAGTATGTAAAATAAATAAATATTACTTACATGACCATTGTAGAAAATTACATACACAATACGCACACAATATAAATGCTCTGTAACACTATTAATGCACTAAATACTAATAATACCAGTTGTTTAATTTAGATTTATCCCCAAAAAAACGACAAGAGTGGCAGTGTTAAAACCTGCTCTTAGTACGTCCAAATTTAGAAAAAGTTTAATAAATTAATTAATACGAATGCGAGATTGTACCGCGAATTTCGGCCTTTTCTTTCAAATAATTCGCGAAATAGAGAACGTATGGGATGCACCCCGTTAACAAATCGACGAACTTTTAGAATTGGCAAAGAAACGCGGTATTAATTTAGAAAAACGTTTTAGATGCTGTTACGCCGAATTTTTCCGAGCTAAGAGAACGAGTAGCCGCGGTCGGTCAGTTTTACGAGCGAGGCGGGTCACGTGACTGCATTGTTATTAGATCCTTGTGTGTGCGGTAGTGTCTTCTAGACGTTTCCAATATGGCGGCAAGTTTGAGTTTGAACTTGTAACACTGCCAAATTTAAGTTCAATGAGTCCAGTGGTTAGAGTATGGTTGAGCCACAAATATCAAAACAAACATACAAACTTTCACATTTATAATATTAGTAGGATTAACCATAAACAAATATAAATACCCCTTTTTTCATCAAATCATTTCAAATGGTACTTCACTACACCATGAAGCAACTGACCAACTTTCATCAAGGAAAATTCATAAATAAGCGAGATATGATATTTTATTTATTCTCCATAATAAAAACATTAGGACTGAGTGTACAGGTTTGCTGCATCAAGAACAACCAAAATCAGGTTTTTATGCAAATAACTAATAAATCACCACCAGATAAAGCAACATTCCAAGTTTTCCATTATTCCTCATGTTTCTTATTCTCCATAAGAATAGCATTATAGCTGCTGAGTACTCAGGTTTGCTGCCATGAGGACCACAAAAAATGGGTTTAGTATGCAAATATCAGTAAACTCAAACCATATAAAGCCACATACCAAGTTTCATCAATATATGTTCATTATTAAGCCAGATTTAAAATCTGACTTATTCTCCATTAAGATTTATACTGTGTTTATCACTTTCAATATCTCGGTAACCAATTGACGTAGAGTGATGATCAAATTAGCAAATTGTTTATTTTTTTAAGCTGAATTCAATGGTGCAAACCAAAATTTGGGTTAAAAAATAATTATTTATAAAAAGTTTAAAAAATTCATTTTGGGGGTACAAAAAGGGGGGGTTTTTTACCCCAAAAATGGATTTTTTAAACTTTTTACAATTAATTATTTTTATATAAAATAGAGCGACCTGTCTGGTTTTCGAACTCTTAGATGAAATTTGGTATAAACGTGTAAGGCAGCATCTATTTTCATGAGTTTGAAAACCAGACAGATCCATTTAACCATACACACATACCACTTAACAAATACCATTTAACACATTCGCTACCACAATTATATGGAATTTGTCATTTACACAGACCAGTGATCCAGCTGTAAGTCAAGTGGATTCTCTTGATAGACCACCGACGCATATTTGCGTCGGCTGGTCACATTGAAATAGACTGACTTCGTGCATTTGCGTCAGTACCCCATTGTTATTCAAACGTGTATTTCTTAGCAATGGTCTATTTTAAAGCCCTGATCTCTTTTTATCAGTCTGTAGGGATATCTGACGCACATTCACATTGCGTGGTCTGTAGGTATGACGATTGGTGACGTCACATCGCAACTGGCAGAACTATTGTTTACATTGTCATTTTTACTGCATCACTGTACAACTGTCCACGTGGCTAACCTTATAGTTTTTGGACGTGCTTTTGTGGCGTTTGTTTGATTATTGTGCAGAACATGCAACATTTCATAGATTTAATCATATAAATATCCACATCAATCATTATGTAGGCTAAATCTATATGTATTTAAATTCACTATATATTAAACATAGGTAGCCTAATTAATTATTCCCCCATAAATGTAAAATAGGCCAACCAACAAACTATCATTCCACACAGGAAGCCCCCATGTATATAAAATAGTCAAAATAGTACATTTTGGAAATTTACCCATCAGCACCTGAGATCCGAATTGGCATAATTTTATGAAGAATCAAAATTAATATTCAAATTAGTATTTATTCAAGATAGAAGATAATTTTATTAAGATATAAAGAACAGGCAGTCATTCTCGCCTCACGAATTTCCCCCCCTGCAGATTCAAGAGACATTATTTATTAAACCCTGAGCATTATTTATGTTAAGTAGTAAATATCTTTAAGTAAAATCAATCCCCCAGATCTTTAATAACCATTTGTGAATCCCTATATACCTTTTTCATCCTGAAATGTCAACCCTATACGAATAAATCAAGTTATTGTATTGTAAATTAGTTTTATTATTTGAAGCTAGGACAGCCATTATTTATTGCTATAAGCATAAGATACAAGAGCTAATTGAACGAAGAAACAGCTGTTAAGTTACCTAGGTAGTAAAAACCTAGAATCAAGGTAAAACACAGTAGATTAGGAAAGTTAAAGTTAAGAAAGTAAACAAACAAATATCTATCTATCTATTAAGTATATATATATCGTAAACCCCATTCATGTTGATATAATAAGTGTGTTTTGCAAACATTAACAATGAAACGGAATAGGCCTACAAATGATCAAATTTACATAGACCAGTGGTTCCCAAATGTCAGTCGGTCGTGGACCCCCAAGTAAATAAATTAAACCATCGGGAACCCCTGAAACCTGTGTTAGATTGAAATCAAATTTTGTATACTCTGTTAACTTATTAATTACCAAAAGTGTTAGTAGTAATATAACATTCGATTGGGTACAGTTAACCACGGGGGTTCAAAGTTCCCATGTATTCCTTATGGACATTCATTTTTTTTGAGCTGATGAAAATACAAACAGCTGATCTTGGTTTGTAGTAGTTCCACAGGCTAACCACAGAATGCAGCACACAAAACTATCATAGTTTTATAAATAATTCGCGAGGTGAAGCCTGCGGGTAACAGCTAGTTCTCCATAAGAATAACATGAGGGCTGAGTAAGCAGGTTTGCTGCTACAGGAACTATCAGTAAAAATAGTTTTGTGCAAATAACAATAGACCACAACCAGATGAAGCCATACACCAAGTTTGGTGGGTATGCGTTCATAAATAAGCTAGATATAAAATTATTCTTATTCTCCATGAAAATAACATTGGACAACGTACTGTGCTTAGCACTTTTAATATCTCTGGAACAAATTGATTCTACGTGAAATTAGAAAAACACCTAATTGTGTGTCTTTTTAAGCTGAATCCAATAAAGAAGACTCAAATTTTACCTTTTCAAAATTTATTTGAAAAAACTCAAAAAATCCATTTTTGAGGTATAAAACCCCCCAAATTACCCTTTCCAATAGGTCGATCTATCTGGTTTTCGGACTTTAATCGGATCATTTTTACGAGAGTTATCGTGCTCACGGACACATGAATATACAGAGATATATATAAAAGTTTTGAATGAATGGTGTTTTTGGCATCTGGGGACCTCAAAACGATAAGTTATCATGGTCATCATGGTTATCATGGTCACGTGTGTGCGTGTGTGTATGCGTGTGTGTGTGTGTACAGAGCTAGAGCCCTAACCAATGGGCCGATTTTTATGAAATTTGGTATGTAGGTACTAATCCACGGTATCTCCAGGCGTTCTTTATTTTTTGAACTTTGTTTTTTTAAGGGTAATTATCCCCCAAAAATCATGAAAAATCAAAATTTCTCAAAAACGGCTCTAACGATTTTGATTAAACTTTGGTCGTTTGTAGAACTTGAGTTTTCCATCAAAATGAGACCACCCGCATGTCTGTAAAAATGTGTTCAGAAATTACAGGACTTAAAACATCAAGAATTCAGTTTTTTGGATTTTTTATAAAAAAACATGAACATAAAAAATATTACTATTCACCATTAAAAAGAGCTCAAAAAACTAAATAATTTAGTATTCTGAATTACTATTCTACGATTGCTGGTTGCGGAGAAAATTGAACTTTTCATTTTGCGGTAAACGCAGGACGTTGTCCAATGTTATTCTTATGGGGACTACAAAAATTACTATTTCTCTCTTATTTACAGATAAATTTCATTCAAACTTGTTATTCTTGTCAAGTTAGCATTGGCCAACAGAGGAATATGTTGCCCCTTAATAACCCTGGGGGGGAATAGGGGGCATTTCCCTCTTAAAACAACGAGTTTAGCAATGGATTTTGTAGTGCCTCCAAAGGTGGATTTAGGTGGATGTTTTTTAAAACAACTTGTTTACAAGATTTTCTGTACATTCGACCGAGCTTTGTATTCTATATTTAGTAAATAAAAAGTAATTTATTCATTAAATTTGGGCTAAAAGGGAGAAAGTATGTGTCAGTTTCCTGATACCTTTTATTATTTTTATATTACTCTTGTACTGTTTTCTGTTTCAACTTGTAATAAAACACCACTTGTAACCAAACATCAAGATAAAAATCTTTCATCGTTAACAATCCAACGTACAGTCCTTACCGGCGATACCGCGTCCCGTCGCTCATGCCACCTTTTTTTACTCGTTATAAATATATCTTGAAATTATAGTGAAACCTAATTGACTTATTTCATTTATAACATCACCCTCTATTGTGTAAACAAAGTCGTCCATTAATACTAACAAAATTAAAAGTTTAGGTACTTAAATAAATGAGTTTTGTATTTCTGATAAATGCCAAAAGTTACATTTCAATTGTTGTCTAAAATAGCTTATATATTTTATAATTAAAAAACAACTTTCACAATATGATAAGTGTTTTGTTTGTTATTGTGTTGCCAGTTTATTTGCAATTTCTAACTATATTAATATGAAGAAAAAAAATTAATCGTATGAGTGGGTGATAATAAAATTTCCGTGAAACATCTACACAAAAATGTATAAAATATTGTAACAAAATTTATCAAGCTTGACCACTACTTATTTGTTTTAGTATAATATATTTTACAATCAAAACAACATTTAAAAAAATAAAATTACTTTATTTTTATTTAAAAAAATTGTTCTTGAAATTCTATCTCAATTTGACATTCACCCTTAATCAAACCGAATGATAGTTAAGACTTCATCCACTAGGTTTGCTATTGGTTTTAATACATTTCCTATTTTCTAGGTGAGCCGACAAATTTGACTGTTCACCTTCATTCTTATAAATTAACTTATTTTTACTTGAGTTAATTTAAATATTTTATACGATTGTTGTACGACATTAGAATGAGATTGATAGTGCATTTAATAATATGAATGACTTAGGCCTACATATTTAAACAGATTAACAAATACTTCGTCAATAACTCAATCACCCATTAATTATAATTGCTGTTTGGTAGAAAATGTAATTAACTTACCAAAGGTTGCATGATAAAACTGATTTCGGCCATGAACCATACTTTTCGTCTTTATACCAGTTAGAACGTTTTTATTATTAATTATGTCAGTATTAAATATTTGTATCAGCAATGAGATCTCTTTATAACTCAGGGCAAATGGGTAAGGGAAAATTAATACCGGACAGCGTTCTACCACTTGTCCTCCTGTTGGGCCACAGCTTAAGACACTTGTAAACCTCAACAGTCCTACTGGAAAGCAGCACAGCGTTCTGCCACTTGTGCTGAGGATAATGTCGGGCAACAGCTTACAACACTTTTACGCCACAACACTCCTAAAAATCACAGCATTCTACCACTTGTGACTATTTTACCTTTCACCAAATATTTATTTTAATTTTACCCTTAATTTATTATTCAATGATCACACCAGTTTAAACAAATTACATTTTAATATTTATTTTAAGATAATACACAGTTGAAATAAAACATTAATTATTTACTAAGAAACCCATTCATTATTTCCAAAGCAAGAAAACCTAATCGTTATAAGCCCTATAATAGTCCGTCACAGCGACTATGCTTGTATAATACAGCGATTGCACTTGTAAACCCACCTACTCAAGTTGGTAAGACAGCGTTCTTTCACTTGTATATTCCCTAAGGCTGTGGCTTGGGTACTGAATCGTTGCCAGCGACTACGCTTGTATAATACAGCGATTGCACTTGTAAACCCACCTACTCAAGTTGGTAAGACAGCGTTCTTTCACTTGTATATTCCCTGAGCCTGTGGCTTGGGTACTGAATCGTTGCCAAGCGAATTGAGAATGACGGACCGCCGCCATATCTGGGTTCATAGCTAGCTTATGGGCGAATAGAATTGCGTTTTAAAATTTGGCTAGGCCACAATTGTAATTTTCATAAAACAAGTACAATCTTTTAGTTTCATTTTACAAAATTTTCTTTCATTCAGAATGTAAATTTGTGATAAAGAAAATCTAATTCATTATATGCTTAAATAATTATTCTACCCAGAGTTCATCCGTAACATAGCGCTTGACCTGTCAAAAAGTTGTTCTAACCTAAACGTGAACTTGCTAAAGGAATACCTATCTACGGTTGCTTAACAACTTATCTTTATGTAATTATTCAAATTTATAAACTAATATTTAGTGAAATTATATGTGAGTCTATGTACAAAGGTTCAGGTTAGTCTACGTTGATATGTTATTTACAATAATACATAGGCTAGTTAGGTTATGCAGGCCTATCTTGAAAATAAGGACGTTACACAGTGATGGCCAGGCCCTAGCCATGAGGTCGCACTTTATAATTTTACAAAATCCGAAAAGCAACCTATCCATTTCCAGAAACAGTGATAAGCGGGGCTGCACTTCCGCAGACGCCCGGTGGCACAATCGAATGAAAATAATCTACATAAAATATCAATAAGTTATACGGTAGGTAATGTTTTTATATTTCCATATAAATATATTGGA
Organism: Allygus modestus; assembly: GCA_963675035.1. Lineage (NCBI taxonomy): Eukaryota > Metazoa > Arthropoda > Insecta > Hemiptera > Cicadellidae > Allygus > Allygus modestus. Next base: position 122,181,927 of record OY776111.1, on the reverse strand, counting down.
TCAAATCGATAAAGCTGACTTATTATAATCGTAATATGTTTTTATTACATATGTTTACAATTTTATTTACATTGTATTTTTTTTAAATAACACGTAATGTAAATAAAATAAATAACTATAGTTTTTTTATAAAAATGTTTTAAACAACTAAGAAAATACGGTACTTTGGTATTATACGGATGCCACTATTTTTGGAGGTTAAATTTTTACCGGATACAACGGATAACTACATAATTCGAAAAAACGTACTTTTATTGACTTACAGTACTAATTTTACATCATTCTGATGAGCGGTCTTTGTGTTGTGCCTCCCAAAAGGCAGCGATGTCTGCTAGGATCGTGTTGAATGCGTCGCCGCCGCTAGCAGCCAGACCCGATCGCCACAGGTACGCCGCCAAATATACATCGCGCTGTGGCAGTTATGTTAGGATGGGTTATCATAAAAATGCGTACGGTTTCCTCTTCATTTCGAGGTAAATCCCACACGAAAAGAACGTCACTCATTATGAAAACAAATGTAACGTAGTGCACGGCAATAAATCACTCATGCCACTGACCCAGGACCCAGATTACAGGCGGTGACAGGTGATGCGCGCGCTCCGGTCAACGACCTGACCTTGGCCTATTTGGAGGGTGTTTGGCGGCCGGAAGTATGACTCATCAGGTATCATTCGATTCGTAACAAAACAAGGAAAGTCCTACAATCATTTTTATGATAACCCATCTTAACATAACTGCCGCAGCGCGCTGCATAAGGGTGGCATCCGTATAATACCAAAGTACCGAAAATACTGTCAAGTTTTAGAAAAATCATAGTTTAATTACAAAATCAATGAAATACAGAGTTTGTAACGACAAATGAAGATGAAAATCAAGGGAGAAAATCAATTGTTGTTTTGGTGCTGTAAAACGGTAAATAAATATGACGTTTCAGTTAGTGCTCTGAAAAACACTTTTTTTGAAGGAGCAAAGATTGGATTAAGAAACATATTAACAATCATGTGCTTTTTTAGTGTTATTTTTTTAATTACCTATGACTTTTTACTGAGAGAAACAAGTCACGGAGTCATTAAAACCAGCAGTGGACAATTTGTGATTGTCTTTCATATTACAGGGAAGTTTGTTTTTGTTGGGTGGATAAGGTTTTTGAGGAACAGGTATTTTTAGGTGGTGATGGAGTGGTTGAAGAAATTATGGAGTTTAGGTTGGGTATGTAGGATGGAGTGTAAGGTTGGTAAAAGAAAATATAATAGGGGTAGGTTGGTTTTGGTGTGTGGGTTTTGGGAATGATCGAGATTAATGTAAATATAGATACAAATAAGAGAGAAAGACATGGTGGATGATATAGATTTTAAATTTGCCCTAACAATAAAAGAGATGCACAAACACACATACCATTAATGTATGTTTGGTTATAAACATGTTAAACCTGGAACAACCATTGTCACGGACCTTTAGAAATCATATTTTAATATCACATCTAAAGGATACATCCATTTCACTGTCAATCACAGCCAAAATTTCATCGATCCAATAACATCCGCTAACACCCAAACTATAGAATCTTTTAGAGGGCGGTTAAAAAAATCATTAAAAACTGGTTTAAACATCGCATATCATTTAGCAGAATACCTCTATAAAACAGAAATGAAAATGTCAGGGGAAGATCCTTTCTACATTTTTTAGAAGCAGCCAAAAGTGTATATCCGGAAAATTAAAATTTTAAATGTTTCATGTTACCTATTTATATTAGTTGAATTTTTGTTTGGTTTAAATTTAATAAATGTATGATAAATTGCCTTGTATTCATTGCGAAATGTTAATAATTGATTGTTAATACTATCGATATATATTGATATTTTAAATCGATTATTTCACCGGGCGTCTGCAGAAGTGCAGCCATAAGCGGAATTTAATACCAACTTGAGCCTTACAAACCAGGCGGATCAGCAACACCTTCATATGTACGATAGTGTACAGACAACAACAAATTGTTCATTAGTTCATCATAATTATGCACATGAGTAAGTAAACCAAAGAGGTATAAGTTAAGCTATAGGTAATATTATTATGAATAATTGTTAGTTAAGATTCACTTTGTTGACTCTTTCAATTTCCCTACGATGAAAGAGCGACAGCGGCTAACAATTTTGTTGAATTAGTGTCCAGTATTGCCAATATATACTCCTAGGAGTAAACTATCGTAGGTAGCCAAGTTTTTCCAGTTTCTTATAGTAGTTAAATAGAAACAATTTTGAATGAACATCAGTGATTGTACATTTTTTTGTTTTATTCAAAACGTTACACAACTAGCCAATTGATAATAGCTTGTGCAGCTAGTAGCTCGCAAAATTTGTATTTATTATTGGTTTATTTAGACTTTACTAGTGTATGGTGTCAATCTGTTTACATTAACCACACAGATTAATAAATAAATTTGTTAACACGTTTAAAACTAATACTAAAATCAACAACAAAATAAGGGTACTTGTGCAAATCCTTAACTAAAACACTAGGTATGAGGCAATTAATATGCTATTAAAGAAAGTAAGGATCAGATTGTGAAATTGAGCTAACTACTTTAACCAAAAATTGTAGACCTAACTGAACGAGCTACTTCAAAAAAGTAGCTTCCCCAACACTGCAAATAATTTAATAAATTAATTTCACCAATTAGCAACGAGTTCTTACCGTGTCGAAATTATCATCAGCCATTATAGTAATAGGACTAATAAAGGATTCTCTTCTGAATGAATTATAGACTAAATGCGTAATGAATAGCGCTGTAGTGCTGTAGTTACTGTTGTATAGTGAAAACATACTATCGATAGCACTATCGATACTATCGATAGTTTTCAACATCGATAGTACTATCGATAGTATTTTACTATTGAACCGACTATCGATAGTTTATTCCGTTAATTCCGTTCGTTGTTTGCTGTCCATAGACCGTGTCGTCTGCACTGCATACTCACTCATACTGCACTGACACTGTTCTGATACCGATTCCGATTTACAACAATCACAGTGACTTAGCTACCATGCCTAAACCTATCCTAACCGTAACCGTAGCATGGCGGCTGAGTCACTTCAGTTGGCACTGACTGTACAACTGGGACAAATCATAACATTTATTATATATTTTAACCATCCTAAAGTATTTAATTATTGATTTAATTAATACTGTTCTAACTTGGGACAAATAATTGAACCAAATCTTTTGTTTATTAAAACCTGGAACAAATTTAATGGTTCTTAAAATGTTTAGTTTTAAACAGACCTAGGATACAAATTACGTGCTCCTTTTTCTTAGCAAGGATGAAGTTTTTTTTACAAAAAGATAAATTTGTCTTATTTTGAAATATTAGATAGGTATAGGTAATATTGGAAACAATATTGTTTTTATTTGTCCAAAAATCTACCTAAACTTTTTTGTAATAAGTTTTAGGACTTTAACATGTATGTTTAACTATAAGTTAATTAAAATAAACTTATAAAAATCTTGTCTTTTGTAATGTCTTAAACATCCCTCAAAAACCAACTAGGGTATTTTTTTACATATCGTTCAGGAAGTATCTTAATCATTTGTTCTTTACATAAAATTCTTGTACTGCGACTATCGATAGTACTATCGATAGTATCGATAGTTTTTTTAACTATCGACAACTATCGATAGTGTGACTATCGATAGTATGTTTTCACTACGTTGTAGTTGTAGTTGGTGGTTGACGTTGTCTCGTCGTAGCGTAGTCAACAGTCGTTGCAGTGTTGCCAGGTAGACAAATAATGTTTCCCCACCAAGAGCTACAAAATTTCCCCACTCATTCAGTGTTCTTCTCTATTCGCGCGCTCACACATATCTGATACTATATTAAATATGTACAATAGTAAAATAATGAATCATCAAACTGTATGGGAGATTATAAAAGTAAGGTTACTAACCTACAAATAATTTTCTCTATTATATTGCAACTTTTTACAGTTTTTATGTTGACTTTTAAGGTTTCAAATATTTACTTTACATTTCTATTGTTTACAGGTGGTTAATTATAAGGGATTTAATTATAAGAACTATTGTGACTGCTGGACTAATGGACCGAGCAATCTTTTGTTCGAGGCAACTTAAAAATGAAGAGGGGGTTCTGTAAAGTACATGAAACCAAATAAAAAAGAACCGTGAACCGGAATGGTGGTTGGGTAAAATGTAGAGAAGTGAGGTAGAGGTGATAAAGTTCTGTAAAATACAATACATAGTCTTGTACCACACAGTACTTTACTGTGTTTTACTTTCAGAAAGAACCAAAAATTATGGCTGAAAAGGCTTACAACAATGAAGTTATGCAATAATTAATGCCCTCATGGGAAAGTGTAAAAACAATACATTTTTATGAATATATTACTAATATTATGTTTCATTATGGAATTTAAAAATCCCCACTTATTTCCTTATTTCCCCACTTGAACGATTTCCCCACGGTTTTCCTCTAACACTGAAAAACATGTGAATATTCCCCACTGTGGGGAATCCCCACACCTGGCAACACTGAGTCGTTGTCCTGTCCGTTGTCTGAGGTCTGAGTCTGTATGGTCCTAGTCTTACCGGTGCAGCACACGGGAGAAATTTCAGGACCCGTATGACGTCACCGATGAACACAAAAACAGAAGCCCTATGACATCACATACTGTAGCTAGAGTCTGCTGCTTATCTGTCAGTTGAAGAGTCGTCCGCTCTCTGTTATGTTAACAACTTTACGCGTCTATAAATCAACTTTTAAGGAATGTTTATGCATTTATTGTATCATATAAATTAACCTGAACAATATCCCAGTAACTGGCCTTACATACGAATTTACATACTAATAATAATTTTGTCCGTCAAATAAATGAGAACAAAAAGTGTTTGTTTCTTTGAGCTTTGAAAACAAATTAATATAGGCCTACCTATATTTAAAAAATGTAAGCTACTGCACATTTACATAATGTTTCAACCTATTCGGAAACAGTTATTTTTCTTCTACTTACAATTAATTGGAAACATTATAATTCTATTTTTACTAAATGTGTGTTGTGTAGGTTCACACATTTTATTTGTTGTGTGTAATTCACTCAATCACTCGCCTTAACCCTCGCGGCCACTCTGACTCGTATATGTGAATGGAAGGACTAGGATATAAAAATTATCAATAGTGTACACCTACACGACTAGGACAATGGACAATAATATTTCCTTTAATTCTTCTATAAATTAATATACTTGCGCAAATCACTGTAATAAGAGAATAAAAGTTGGACAATGTAATTTGGTTCTTTTGATTTATGTGTCTATTCTTGCTATGAAATATGATGAACTAAATTATGAGCAAATTAATATATATTTAATATAATTATAATAATAAAATATGTTAATACAGTATACTAAAGTATATACGTTACTATTAAATAACTAATATTTAACTATTAATAATAATAATATAATATAGTATGATTTGCCAACCATAGCTTTTGATGGCCCAACGTCTGCTATGGCTGGATTTGCCAACGCGGGTTACCAAACGATTGGTTCGTTGGCCCAACGTCTCCTATGGTTGGATTTGCCAACGCGGGTTACCCAACGATTAATATTCGTTGGCCCAACGTCTCCTATGGTTGGATTTGCCAACCGACCATTATCCAACCACTTCTAACCATCCCTACCATTCCCCATCGTTGGGTCAACGATGTGTGCTACTAGGGCAGAACCATAGTGGCGGATTTAAGCAATTGCCGCCTAAGGGCTACTAGGAAATCTGCCGCCCTCCCCCCTTTGTCCTTTTCACCGCCCAGGTTTACCCACATGTTATATATCTTGTTTGGTTATTTTGTGACAGTACCTAAAGAAGTTGCGAATTAGCTGAATGAATAAGTTTAAGAAATTTATGTTATTTCCTAGTTGAAAAAACCAGTAAAATAATGTATAATTGACTTGATTCCCATTAACACAGTTTAATAATCAATATAGCCTACTCTATGACAATCAGCCCTAGAGACAAATGTTGGTGTTAAAAGCAGTGAAGCAGTGCCACTTTTAATAACAAGAAACCCCTTCAACAAAGGCCTAAAAATCCCTTCTTATACTTCATCAAAACATTAATTTTTACACCAACGCATTGACTACTGAAAATTATAATAAATAACCTATAAATAAGATATGATTAAACTGTAGCCTTAAAATTCGTAATTAGGACCATTAGCCTCAAAATTCTGAATATTTTAATCCTGAATTAGCACTTTTCAATACGGGTTTTCAGTCATTTTGTAATTTATACCTTTATAGAAAGAATTGTTCATATGTTTTAGACGATCAAACTATAAAATTAATTGATGTAGGCCGTAGGCCTAATCTTCATAAAACTCTACACATTTTTAAACACTTCTTCTAGTTTCACCTCCATTATGTTGTATATCCAAAGAATTTAAATATAATACCTTCAGGAATGAGTCACTACTCTCTGACAAATAACCTTCAAAAACCGTGCCGTCATATTTGGTACTTTGACCTGTTGTGGTGCCAACTAGTTGGTGGGACGGTGTCATTCGATGTACAAGGCGGCTGGTTTTCAACACTATTTCCAAAGCCATATTAAAATGGTGTTTTCATTTAAACAAATCATAACTTTGCTTCGAGTTAAACAATAAAATTACATATATAATATGTCTTAAGATTATAAAGTTAAGTTTAACATCATGATTCGCCTAAAATGCGACCAGATATTAATTTTAAGACTTCAAATATCACAGTTTTTCATTTAATTAAATGGGAGATTTTGACACCATCCCACCCAAAAAATATATACAGAGGACTCGCCTGGAGTAAAAAACTGCAGCCTACATGCTGACAACCATTTTGACCCTCTGTCAACTATGCTCCCATGGCAACAACCAATCAAATCCTACCTTCACAAATTATGTTAGTCTTTATTTGTCTTTGGTCAGATGTTTTGTTCTAAAAAATATCCTCCAGAATGAACGATTATGTGTGGTAGCCTTTGATGGTAACTATAAGACGGCTGAAATAACTTTCTTTGTTACCTTGAGTTTGAAAATGAATCGACAATATGATTGCAGTCTAAATTTTGTTACTGTCATCTCAAATTCGATTGTTGCAGCATTTCTCAGCCTTGTGCCTTAGTCATCACTGATATTGGGTACAAATAATTTTAATGCTATGCGAATGTACGGGTAAACTTGGAAGTCCGTGAGTTGGACGTAGTCATAGTGGCGCAGTGTCTGATGTAATTCGTGGCTTGCCGCCCTTTCTCTGTAGCGTAATCGTCTTGTCGCTAGTACGGATGAATGACAAATGCATTACGACTGTTTTGAGGAACTGCAGTTTGAGGGACTGCAAGCGTAATACATTAGTCTCTGATTACTACCTTTACCTTTAAAAGGGCGGCACACCGTCATTGTCATCCGTTTTCGTCAAAATGTTCCCCGTTTCAACATTTCTTTTGTAAACAACTTATTAATTTTCTGTAAATTTGCCGCCCCTAGAAACTTGCCGCCCTGGGCTACAGCCCCTATAGCCCCCCCCTAAATCCGCCACTGGGCAGAACTGGTGTAATGCTAACTTGCTTTTAGCGAATTTCCCCTATAGGGAAGAAGCTATTACCGTAGGTCTCATGGTAAGATTTAAGCCCGAGACCATGACAAATTTTTTTTTAGGTCCCCAGATGACTAAAACACTATTCGTTCATATATATATATATATATATATATATATATATATATATATATATATATATATATATATATATATGTCCGTGAATGCGATAACTTGAGTAAAAAACGTCCGATTTCGATGAAATTTGGCTCAAATGTGTAAAGTGACATTCATGACTTTAAGTTCGAAAACCAGAAAAATCGGGCCATGGGAAGGGGGGTTTATGGGGGTTTTAAATTTTCCAAAAATTAGTTTTTTGCATTTTTTACCCTAAAATTTTTAAAACAATTAATTTTGGTTTAGACCATGTTATAGAGCTTAAAAAAACAAATAATATGGTATTTTGAATTATTAAGCTAGGTTAAGTGGTTGCGGAGAAAATCCAAAAAAACCTGCTCATAAAATCGCCTATGTTAATCTTATGGAAAAAGGTTTTTGGCTTTTCCTAAGTTAATTTTGATGTAAACTTCACATTTGCTTTTACCAATCAATTTAGCTCCACAAAACAATCATTTTGGTGTTTAAATTGTGATTCTACGTCCAACCGTTGCAGAGATATTCAAAGTGCTAAACACAGTACGTTGTCCAATGTTATCCTTATGGAGAATAAATAAAATTTGATATCTCGATTATTAATGAATGTATATTGATGAAACTTGGCACTTGGGGTCACGTAGTACTGGTATATTGATATTTGCACAAAAAATTGATTTTTTGTTGATTATCCCCGTAGCAGCGAACCTGCGTACTCAGCCCCCATGTTATTCTTATGGAGAATAAGTAAAATGTAATGACTCCCTTAATTATGAACATAAATTAATACAACTTGGTATGTGGCTTCACCTTGTTGAGTTATATTGATATTTGCATAAAAACCCATTTTTTTAGTTCCTTGTTGCAGCAAACCTGCTTACACATCTCCCATGTTATTCTTATGGAGAATAATTAAAATGTTATATAGTGCTTACTTATGATTAAATATTGATTAAACTTGGTTTGTGGCTTTACCTAGTTAAATTATATTTATATTTGCATAAAAACCAATTGTTTGTGTTCCTTGTTTCAGCAAACCTGTGTACTCATCACCAATGCTATTCTTATGGAGAATAATTAAAATTGTATATATCGCTTATATATGAATATATTTTTATGAAACTTGGTATGCGGCTTTATATGGCATTAAGACATATATTATGCATTAGAAATTCGCTGAGTACGCAGGTTTGCTGCGACGGGGGTATTTATTAATGATAGTAATAAGACACAAGAATTAGTCCTTACATGAAATAACTTAACTGGGAATACTAAAAGCTCGGTGAATTTTTGGGGTTTTGTAATTGATCAGAATCTAAACTGGGAAGATCACATATTACGAATAAGTTCAAAAGTTTCTAAAGGAATTGATTTAATACGTAGATTAAGGCAATGCTTGAGCTTAGAAGTTTTAAAAACAGTGTGCTATGCACATATTCATAGTCATTTGAGTTATGGCACTTTACTTTGGGGTCAACAATCTTTAATTACAAAAAAAGCTCTTAAAATTACAAAAAAAGTGTGTTAGGTTTATGTGTGGTCTTCCAGCCCAGGGTCATTGTAATTTAAGTTTTGTCAGGTTAGCTATTATGACTGTTCCGGCCATTTTTATTTATCAATGTTTATTATATATTAAGGAAAATATTCACCTCTGCAGAAGTTTCGTACCCGAACTGAGTTAGTGAATGGATGGGAACTAGAGCCGCCAGTGACGTGCTTTGAAAGACAGTACGCAGGGTGGCCAACACTAAATTCTCCGATTACTCCACGTCAAACGAAAAAACCACAGTCTAGATACAGTGAACAAAATTTGATAATTGTATGCGAATTTTAGTCATAACTAAAGTATGAGGCGTATAAGTTAGAAGAGGGGTATATTAATTGTTTCACCTTTTAAATATTCGTTAAAAATATTATTAACCACATAGTAAAGTAGTACCGGGGAGACCGAGTCATGCTCGGTGATAATTGATTAGATTAGTGGGTAGGGTTAATAAGATGTCTAGTCTATATGCAATCTCTATTCAATGGTTCTAGTCAAGGAGGTCTATTGGTATTGGACAACACTGTTTAACGATTTATGTCGAACAAGCTAGTCGGGAATTTTGTCTGGTTGGTATTCTGTTAAGGCAAATTTCTCGTTCTTTGAACTGCAGTAATTAGTTGTTTATATCTTCTATGAACCTGTTTAAATCTTAAGTATTCAAATGAAATGTGTTTTTGACGTGTAGCCTACTATAAAGGCGGTCCAACAGTTCTCGCAAACAGGCCTGAACATTCGGCCGAACATTCTGTCCCGTGTATGTCATAATCTGTTTGTTCATTATTTGTTCCTTTTTAGCAAATTTCCCCTATAGGGAAGAAGCTATTACCGTAGGTCTCATGGTTAGACTTAAGCCTGAGACCATAATAACTTTTTATTTTGAGGTCCCCAGATGTCAAAAACACTAGTCGTTCAAATTTATATATATATGTGTGTGTGTGTGTGTGTGTGTGTGTGTGTGTGTGTGTGTGTGAGTGTCCGTTAACACGATAACTTGAGTAAAAAACCACCGATTTAGATGAAATTTGGCTCAAATGTGTAAAGTGACATTCATGACTTTAAGTTTGAAAACCAGAAAATTCGGACCATGGAAAGCGGGGTTGTAAATTTTCCAAAAATCATTTTTTTGCACTTTTCACCCTACAATTAAAAAAAAACTCAATTTTGGTTTTGAGCGTTTTATAGAGCTTAAAAAAACAAATAATATTGTATTTTGAATTATTAACCTAGGTTAAGTGGTTCCGGATAAAATCCAAAAACCCTGCTCATAAAATCTCCCATGTTAATCTTATGGGAAAAAAGTTTTTGGCTTTTCCTCAGTTAATTTTAATGTAAACTTCACATTTGCTTTTACAAATCGATTCAGCTCTACAAAACAATCATTTTGGTGATTAAATTGTGATTCTACGTCCAACCGTTGCAGAGATATTTAAAGTGCTAAACACAGTACGTTGTCCAATGTTATCCTTATGGAGAATAAATAAAATTTGATATCTCGATTATTTATTAATGTATGTTGATGAAACTTGGTATGTGGCTTCAAGTAGTACTGGTATATTGATATTTGCACAAAAAATTGATTTTTTGATGATTATCCCAGGAGCAGCAAACCTGCATACTCAGCCCCCATGTTATTCTTATGGAGAATAAGTAAAATGTAATGACTCCCTTAATTATGAACATAAATTAATAAAACTTGGTATGTGGCTTCACCTTGTTGAGTTATATTGATATTTGCATAAAAACCCATTTTTTTAGTTCCTTGTTGCGGCAAACCTGCGTACTCAGCCCTAATGTTATTCTTATGGAGAATAAATAAAATGCTATAGATCACTTATTTAGTTATGTACTTTTATGAAACCTGATAAGTGGCTTTATGTGGTAGTGAGGAACATATGCATGCATTGGAAATTCGCTGAGTACGCAGGTTTGATGCGACGGGGGTATTATTACGTTTGTATTGTCTTGAATTGATTGTAAATGGCTCTGTACAGTTGAAATAATTAAATTCCGTCCCGTATGTTCCCATATGTATTCATAAGTTCGTGCAGCTCCTACACTTATCGTGAATACTCCCAACATAAGGCGAGTTCACGAGAAGTGTAGGACCGCCTTAAGTTTAATATGTATAGTGATCACAAGGTCAAGGTACACAAATATACGCTGGAAATATTTTTGAGACACAGCATTGCTGCGGCGGGGGTATATTAGTTTTGTCATTGTGTTCAACAACCTTAAGATGCTTTAAATGCATAAATAATAAGAAATCTTAATGTTACATTTTATATAGTACGACAATTTAGATAGAAAAGGGATTCTTAACTCAGTGTTTGAGTATTGACGTTTATTGTTGTTGTCAACAGTGAAACATCCTCTATTCCAGATAAGTGGTAACCTTATTTAAAATTCAATTGTGATTCACAAAATTACTGTCGCCGTTTTGGAATATTTTCGATTGCCTCAAAACTAATTAGTAAATTAAGAATAAGTCTATTAAGCTTAAATTGAGTTTTAGACTTCAGCATTCTACAGGTGTGTGTGTGTGGGTGAAAGTGAAGGTAATATTTGTTTATTAATAATTATAGTTTTATCTAGACAACCTAGCCTCAAGTTAGTTTGTTGTTGATTATTGATAAGACAAACATCAGAATTATAAGACCTATAAAGTATTAGGTACAAGTGGACGTGATTGAGTTACACCTATTTAGTTATAATTATTGGTTAAAGCAAAATCTAAATGGTCACTGATTATTGGTTAAAGCAAAATGTAAATGGTTACTGATTTGGTGGGGGTAACTTATTCCAGTCACACTAATATCTTAGTCCAGTCACTAATATCTTCTAGGCTAATCAAAATCTTCTCTTTGTGTACAGTTCTTAACTAGGCTTATATAGGCCTATTATGTCTTAGACCATTACATACCTTTTAGGGATAGAGATAGGATTATGTAGAGCCCAAGTGGACCTACCTGTTATAAAATGTAGGTGTCTCCAGCTAACCTAACATTTAGCGTTATTGTCTTCGGTTCAAGAAGTCACAGGTTCAATTCCTGGGATGTCCACCACTGAAAAGTGTTTGTGTATTCTCTCTATTTCTATACAAAATGCCTCTGGTGGTGAAATAAAAAGTACTGCACAATTAAAGTTATGGAAGAGATGCTAGTGTATAATGTCATAACATGAAAATAGATACAGTCTAAACAGCCATTCCAAGTTCCGTATGGGACATTATAACATATTTTTAGCGAATTTCCCCTATAGGGAAGAAGCTATTACCGTAGGTCTCATGGTAAGACTTAAGCCTGAGACCATGACAAATTTTGTTTTTTAGGTCCCCAGATGACTAAAACACTATTCGTTCAAATTTATATATATGTATATATATATATCTATATATATATATATATATATATGTATATCTATATATATATATATATATATATATATATATATATAGATATATAGATATATATCTATATATGTGTCCGTGAATGCGATAACTTGACTAAAAAACGTCCGATTTCGATGAAATTTGGCTCAAATGTGTAAAGTGACATTTATGACTTTAAGTTCGAAAACCAGAAAAATCGGGCTATGGGAAGGGGGGGGTTTATGGGGGTTTTAAATTTTCCAAAAATCAATTTTTGCATTTTTTACCTTAAAATTAAAAAAAAAATTAATTTTGGCTTTGACCATGTTATAGATCTTAAAAAACAAATAATATGGTATTTTGAATTATTAAGCTAGGTTAAGTGGTTGCGGAGAAAATCCAAAAAAACCTGCTCATAAAATCTCCTATGTTAATCTTATGGAAAAAGGTTTTTGGCTTTTCCTAAGTTAATTTTAATGTAAACTTCACATTTGCTTTTACCAATCGACTCAGCTCCACAAAACAATCATTTTGGTGTTTAAATTGTGATCCTACGTCCAACCGTTGCAGAGATATTCAAAGTGCTAAACACAGTACGTTGTCCAATGTTATCCTTATGGAGAATAAATAAAATTTGATATCTCCATTATTAATGAATGTATATTGATGAAACTTGGCACGTGGGGTCACGTAGTACTGGTATATTGATATTTGCACAAAAAATTGATTTTTTGTTGATTATCCCCGTAGCAGCGAACCTGCGTACTCAGTCCCATGTTATTCTTATGGAGAATAAGTAAAATGTAATGACTCCCTTAATTATGAACATAAATTAATAAAACTTGGTATGTGGCTTCACCTTGTTGAGTTATATTGATATTTGCATAAAAACCCATTTTTTTAGTTCCTTGTTGCAGCAAACCTGCTTACTTAGCTCCCATGTTATTCTTATAGAGAATAATTAAAATGTTATATAGTGCTTACTTATGATTGAATATTGATTAAACTTGGTATGTGGCTTCACCTAGTTAAATTATATTTATATTTGCATAAAAACCAATTGTTTGTGTTCCTTGTTTCAGCAAACCTATGTACTCATCACCAATACTATTCTTATAGAGAATAATTAAAATTGTATATATCGCTTATATATGAATATATTTTTATGAAACTTGGTATGCGTCTTTATATGGTATTAAGACATATATTATGCATTGGAAATTCGCTGAGTACGCAGGTTTGCTGCGACGGGGGTATTTTATCATTGTATAGCGTTTAAAACATACTTATATTATTTATTAAAATATAAAAAAAAAACAGTAAAAAACCATATGTCGATTATCATTTAAGATTTTCTAAACTTCAGATATTTTTAGCGAATTTCCGCTAAGTAATATAGGGAAGAAGCTATTACCTTAGGTCTCATGGTAAGACTTAAGCCCGAGACCATGAAAACTTTTTGTTTTGAGGTCCCCAGATGCCAAAAACACTATTTGTTCAAATTTATATATATATATATAGGGCCTAACTTATATGTGTCTGTGAATGTGATAACTTGAGTAAATAAACGGTATCAGGAAACTGACATATACTTTCTCCCTTTTAGCCAAACTTTAATGACAAAAATATTTGTTATTTACTAAATATAGAATATGAAGTATAGATAAATGTACAGAAAATTGTCTAAAATAGTTGTTTTCAGAAATATCCACCCAAATCCCTTTTGGGAGGCACTATAGAGTCTGTGGCTACACACGTGGTTTTGAGAGGGGAAATGCCCCCTTTGCCCCCCCCAGGGTTAAATAGCAACATCCTCTGTTGGTCAATGCTAACTTGACCTGCATATCAAATTTTAATGAAATTGATCAGTAAATAAGTGAGAAATAGTTATTTTTGTATTCCCCATAAGAATAACATTGGACAACGTACTGCGTTTACGGCTAAATGAAAATTTCAATTTCCTCCGCAACTAGCAATCGTAGAATAGTAATTTAAAATACTAATTTATTTAGTTTTTTGAGTTATTTTTAATGGTGAATAGTAATCTTTTTAACATTTATGATTTTTTATGAAAAATCAAAAAAACTGAATTTTGGATGTTTTAAGTCCTGCAATTTCTGAACCTGAATTTTTCCAGAAATGCGGGTATGGTGTCATTTTTTTGGAAACCTAAAAAGTAAGTTCTACAAACCACTAAAGTTTAATCAAAATCGTTAGAGCCTTTTTTGAGAAATTTGGATTTTACATGTTTTGGCGATTTTTGGGGGATATTTACCCTTAAAAATCAAAAATTCAAAAAAATGAAAAAACGCATGGAGATATTGAGGATTAGTACCTACATACCAAATTTCATAAAAATCGGTCCATAGGTTAGGGCTCTAGCTCTGTACACATCCACACAGACACACACACACACACATCCACACAGACACACACACACACACACACACACACACACACACACACACACACACACACACACACACACACACACACACACACACACACACACACACACACACACACACACACACACACACACACACACACACACACACACACACACACACGCACACGGACATACGGGCACATGGGCACTCGGGCACACGGACACACAGACAGCACGTAAAAACCACTTTTTTGGGTTCAGGGAGCACCAAATCAAATATTTCCACTAACAACTCAAATTCAAAAATTTTTACGAAAACAATACTTTCTCCATATAGGTACTATGTATAGGGGGAGAAAGTAAAAACGTCCGATTTCAATGAAATTTAGTTCAAATGTGTTAAATGACATTCATGACTTTAATTTCGAAAACCATAAAAATCGGACCATGGGAACCATAAAAATCTGTTTATAGGGGTTTAAAATTGTCCAAAAATCAGTTTTTTTGTTTTTTTTCACCCTAAAATAAAAAAAAAAAATTTTGGTTTTGAACATGTTATAGAGCTTTAAAATACGCCCGTCGCAGCAAACCTGCATAATCAGCGAATTTCCAATGGAGATATATAATAGTACATAAAGCCACTTACCAAGTTTCATAAAAATATATTCACAAATAAGCGGTGTATACAATTTTAATTATTCTCCATAAGAATAACATTGGGGCTGAGTACGCAGGTTTGCTGCAACAAGGAACACAGAAAATGGGTTTTTAGCGAATTTCCCCTATAGGGAAGAAGCTATTACCGTAGTCGGCATGGTAAGACCTAGGCCCGGGACCATGATAACTTTTCGTTTTGAGGTCCCCAGACCCCAAAAACACCATTCGTTTGAAACTGTATATATAAATATATATATGTGTGTGTGTGTGTGTGTGTGTGTGTGTGTGTGTGTGTGTGTGTGTGTGTGTGTGTGTGTGTGTGTGTGTGTGTGTGTGTGTGTGTGTGTGTGTCCGTGAGCACGATAACTCTCGTAAAAATGATCCGATTTTGATGAAATTTGGTATAAACTTGTAAAGCAACATTTATGACTTTAAGTTCGAAAACCAGCCAGATTGCTCCATCCGAAGGGGTATTTTGGGGAGGTTTTGTACCCCAAAAATGGGTTTTTTGAATTTTTACATTTAATTTTTGAAAAAATCAAATTTTAGTTTTTATCATTGGATTCAGCTTAAAAAACACACACAATTTGGTATTTTCATCATTTCTCTACGTCAATTGGTTACCGAGATATTGAAAGTGCTAAACACAGTACGTTGTCTAATGTTATTCTTATGGAGGAAAAGAACAATTTTTATATCTTGCTTATTTATGAACGGATACTGACGAAACTTGGTAAATGGCTTCATCTGGTTTTGGTCTAATGATATTTGCTCAAAAAAATTATTTTTTGCCAAAGGCACCCGCAGCAGCAAACCTACGTACTCAGCCCCATGTTATTCTTATGGATAATAATTAAATGCTATGTCTCCCTTAATTATGAACATAAATGAATAATACCCCCGTCGCAGCAAACCTGCATACTCAGCGAATTTCCAATTGAGATATAGATGTCTTAATACTACATCAAGCCACTTACCAAGTTTCATAAAAATATATTCACAAATAAGCGATATATACAATTTTAATTATTCTCCATAAGAATAACATTGGGGCTGAGTACGCAGGTTTGCTGCAACAAGGAACACAAAAAATGGTTTTTTATGCTAATATCAATATAATTGAAGTAGGTGAAGTCATATACCAGATTTTATTAATTTATGTTCATAATTAAGGGAGACATAGCATTTAATTATTATCCATAAGAATAACATGGGCATGAGTACGCAGGTTTGCTGCTGCGGGATCCTTTGGCAAAAAATTATTTTTTTGTGCAAATATCAATAGACCATAGACCAGACAATAGACCAGATGAAGCCATATACCAAGTTTCGTCAGTATACGTTCATAAATAAGCGAGATATAAAATTTTTCTTTTCCTCCATAAGAATAACATTAGACAACGTACTGTGTTTAGCACTTTCAATATCTCGGTAACCAATTGACGTAGAGAAATGATCAAAATACCAAATTGTGTGTTTTTTTAAGCTGAATCCAATGGTCAAAACTAAAATTTGACCATTTCCAAAATTATACGTGAAAAATTAAAAAAAAACATTTTTGTGGTACAAAACCCCCCAAAATACCCCTTCGGATAGAGCGATCTGGCTGGTTTTTGAACTTATAGTCATAAATGTTGCTTTACACGTTTATACCAAATTTCATCAAAATCGGATCATTTTTACGAGAGTTATCGTGCTCACGGTCACACACATGTATATATATATATATGCAGTTTCGAACGAATGGTGTTTTTGGGGTCTGGGGACCTCAAAACGAAAAGTTATCATGGTCCCGGGCCTAGGTCTTACCATGCCGACTACGGTAATAGCTTCTTCCCTATAGGGGAAATTCGCTAAAATCTGGTATATGACTTCACCTAGTTGAGTTATATTGATATTAGCATAAAAACCCATTTTTTGTGTTCCTTGTTGCAGCAAACCTGCGTATTCAGCCCCAATGTTATTCTTATGGAGAATAATTAAAATTGTATATATCGCTTATTTGCGAATATATTTTTATGAAACTTGGTATGTGGCTTTATGTAGTATTAAGACATTTATATATCTATTGGAAATTCGCTGAGTACGCAGGTTTGCTGCTACGGGGGTATTATGCTAATATCAATATACAGTAGAACTCCAATTATCCGAATTAATTGGGGATCGGGCCAATTCGGATATGCAGAAATTCGGATAATCAGGTATACCTCAAAAAACATTCGGAATTCGGAGGTATTCGGAATTAAGCAAAAAACATCACCATACATAAAAAATCAGAATTTTATCGACAAAGTTATTATAAATGTAGTGAACAGAAAGTGAGCGAACTGTATCAAGAATATACATCATAAAAATTAAATTACAGGAGTTAAATTGAATACAGTATATACAGTTGCTCTTTTCAATACATACTGTACGTATTTCACTGTTCAATGTTGGTCATTTCACTTGAACATCTCGAGCAAAGTGAGTTTATCACTTAGCGAAAGAACAACACGTTTACGTTTTGTACTCATTTCGAACGATAATCTCGGTGAAAGAACAGTAGTGACTGATGATGAGCAGGGCAGGAAGGGGGTATGACTCATTGTTCCCCGCGAAAATATCGTCCGGAAGGTAACAGCGCGGGCTTTTATTTTAGCGCTCACGGCGCATTATCGCTACACGCGCTCCCGCTGTTATTTTCTTGATTTTTATATTTCTATTATTTCACTCAAAATCGATTCGGATAATTGGATATTCGGATAATTGGGGTTCGGATAATTGGATTTCTACTGTATCTCAAAATTATGAATTGAATAGTATATTAAAATAAATGTTGCCATCATTTTGATTTTTAAATTATTGTAAATATGTGACTTGCCGTCAATTATTAGCAATCGACTAAATAGATTTAAGCTATTCTGAATGCGTTTCGTAGAAACTAAGTAGGCTGCATTGTCAGCAGAAGAGATTAAGCTACATGCATAGGTTTATCTGTGAGGATCCTGTCCTGAAATTAAAAATGTTCAAAATGTGTTTTGGACACACACATACATCACATGAACAAAAAACACTTATGAAAAATGGTCATTTTTACACTGACTATGATAAATTATTAATTTAAATTTAAATTATTAATTGTGAACCCTTTGTAGATGAATTCACGATTGCCCACTGGTATACATGGTGCTTGATGCTAAAAGAAGTGGTGTTGACTCCGCTGTCAAACGCTTCTGTGCATTAATTCTTCAATCAAGTAGGCCCCACTCTTTATTTTTATTAGCTAAGTCATAAGCTAAGCCATTGACTATACCCCTGTACTAGACTGAAAACCTTATGGGCCCTTCTGATAACAAAATATTCGAGATTATCCACGTAGTTCTGACAGCACTGGATAGAAATCGCTAACATCGCACGCAATGGCGGACCTAACTCTGGCTTCTGCAGCTTGGCGCGCTCAGCTCGGCCGTGGTGGGGTTTAAAAATCTCATTTTGCTAATAAAAAAACTGGCTCGCTTTCCTCGAAACTCGGAAGTTTTAATATAGATTTCACAAAGGCTGCAAGGCTGTAATAACAAAGGTTGTGGGAAATAAAAATAATATTGTAATAACTGTTAAAAACTGGTGATAAAACTGGTGTCAATGTCATAATCGTCTTTCATCAGCATCAATCAAGCGTACTCTGTCTGTTCGTCTGCCTATGCGATTCCAAGTAGTTCGCGTAATGCCTACTAGGAGGAAGCCCCTGTTGCCGACCGCACTCAATAGATTGTGCTGTTTCTTGGTTAACCAAATTTAGCATTGCATTTACTGTCTAGAACAGGTGTATAGTCAATGGTAGTACCTAAGTAATATTAGTAAAGTCAAATGGAGTACAGTATCATATTACACCTGTACACCTAGTAAAATCTTAATAGATTTACAATACAAATACATTTACTTAAATGAAATGTATATCTCAATTATATGCTGTATGTTGTTGTCAAATATAATTTTTTTTAAATTTCCTTCTATAATAAGGTACATATATATACAAAATATAACAAATGAAATAAAAAGTTCTATAGAGGTCAAAGACCTGTGCGTCAAAATGAATCATGCTTTGAGATGTATCCACTTTCACATAAACAAGAGAATAAACATCATGCATGTGTTGTAAAGAATTTACTTATTCAAGCAGTTAAAAATATTCTGCTAAAGCCCAACAAAAGAAACATAAATACAAATTTGGAGAAAAAAAATTAACATTTATATAAATCAACAGACAAGACAGTTATTACTAAACATCATATTTCTTAAAAAAAAGACTAATTCACGGGATTATAGTTACAGTACTAGTAAAAATAAGTTATTTGTGCAAATATAATTTTGAAGTGGAATTTAAAAATTTGTTGACGTAATTTCAGTAGTAAAAAGAACAATCAAGTTTAAAAAGATTTTGTAAAAGAACTTTAGGGAAATTTCCAATATATAACAGGAAGTTATGGGGCAATTTTAAGGCTTGAACACTGTTGAAATTGTCTAATTAGCCAGTTGTAATTTTTGCTAAATATGTATATAGTTGATTCAATTATTGTATTGTCAGTAGTATGTAGTAGAATGTGTTATGTATAGTATTCAAATGGCAACCCCATCAAAAGGTAAAAGCTTTGATAATTGTTGTTCTTAAATCAATATTAATAAATTCTAACCCAACAATAAATATTTTGAAAAATCGCTACATTTTAAACCCACTTAAAGTGGTTTGCACCTTAATAAATTAAATTTTAAGCTAAAAACCTTCTAAAATCAAAGATTTGTTTAATAAACGAAAAGGGTGTTCACAAACCTTGGTTATTTGAGTGAATATCATCCAATTTGTTACCTGTAACCCCCACTTTCTGTCTATTGTATTTTACCGTGCTTTTTAGCGAATTTCCCCTATAGGGAAGAAGCTATTACCGTAGTCGGCATGGTAAGACCTAGGCCCGGGACCATGATAACTTTTCGTTTTGAGGTCCCCAGACCCCAAAAACACCATTCGTTCGAAACTGTAGATATATATATACAGGGTGCCACAAAAAAGTGTGATGGGCTCTACAGGACCTAATTCTACATGCAAAAATAAGTTAAAAATGAAGAATAACATTTTTTGGATTTCGGCTTAGTTTAGCCGTAATCCGCCATTTTGTTTTTTTTTGGGAAAATATTTATTATTTCAAAAACCCAATGAGATATTTTTACGAAACTTGGCGAAAGCGTTTACACTAAAGTAAGTAACATTTGTACAAAAAAATATTTTTTACCTTTCCAAATTTCAAAATGGCGGCCATTTGAATTTTTTTATGCCAAATTTCATGAAAACCGGTACCTAAATTAAAATTTTTCAAGACACAACATTTTTTGTATTTATTATAAAAAATCCAACAAAACAAAAATGAATAAAATCGGTTCATAAATAAAGAAGCTGTGTTTATTTTAGTAATTTAGACTGAAATTACTTAATTACATTACATAAATTATTACATTACATTTAATAAATTTTAATATTAATAATAATCATTTGTTGTTTAAAACAATGGAATTAAGAGGATACACCACATGTAGGTAGGCACTTGCCCTTCATAGTAGGTGTTCAATGTGACCTCCATTGGCGATCACGCACTGCCGTAATCGTCGTCCCATTGACTCTCGTACCCGCTCCAACACTCCAGGCATTTCTCTTATCCTCCGACATCCATCTTCAATTCTCTCCCTCAGCTGTTCAACATTGTTTACAGGCGTTGCATACACCATTGTTTTCAAATGTCCCCATACAAAGAAATCTATGGGATTCAAGTCGGGCGATCTTGCTGGCCATGCTATCGGGCCACCACGACCGATCCACTTATTTCTGAATCGCTGGTCCAGGTAATTCCTTACTTCATTTCTGAAATGAGGAGGTGCACCGTCGTGCAAAAACCACATGTTTCGACGTGTGTTTAGGGGCACTTCTTCCATGGCATCATCTAAATCATTCTGAAGGAAGTGCAAATAGGCAAGTCCATTCAGCCTTGCTGGTAAAAACACTGGACCAATAAAATTATTCCCAATAATGCCCACTCAAACATTCAATGAAAAGTTATGCTGGAACCTCGACTGCACTATTGTATGAGGATTCTCGTCCGCCCATTGGTGGGTGTTATGGAAGTTCAAGATTCCATTTCGGTTAAACCCAGCTTCATCTGTAAAAAATACTGAAGACAGGAACTGCGGACTCCTAGTACATTTATTTTCTATCTGTTGACTAAAATGCAGTCTGTTTGGGTAGTCCTCTTCTAAAAGAGCTTGAACCCGTTGGACATGGTAAGGATAAAGTAGATTGCTTTTCAAAATCCTCCATACCGTTGAGTGGTCAGCTCCCTCGGCAGATGCAATTCTTCTTGTGCTTGATGAAGGATCGTCTTCGACAGCTTGCAACACTCTTTCTTCCAATTCCAACGTTCTTGTTGTTCGAGGTCTACCTCGACCTAAAGGCGGAGTGGTAAATGAACCATACTGTGTGAGGCGGTCGCGCACTGTTAAGAACGTATTTTCACTAGGCAGTCGGCGATTTGGAAAACGTTCAGAGTACAAACGTCGAGCTAGCGCTCGATTACAATCTGACAGTCCATACGTTAAGTGGATATCAGCTAGTTCCGCGTTTGTAAACTCTACTGGCATTATGAGCTAGTTACGTAAACGTCTAAGCAGCAATTGGATGTGAACAAAACAGCAATAAACTCTACTGGCATTATGAGCTAGTTACGTAAACGTCTAAGCAGCAATTGGATGTGAACAAAACAGCAATAATGTGTGGCAGGTCAACAATGGATTTGTTATAACAGCTGATTAAATGCATATCAGCTGTTAATGTGGAGAAAAAGGAGAAATAAAATTAATCAAGATTGATTAGTAGATTGATTGCCTACCTACATGTGGTGTATCCTCTTCATTCCATTGTTTTAAACAAAAAATGATTGTTATTAATATTAAAATTTATTAAATGTAATGTAATAATTTATGTAATGTAATTAAGTAATTTCAGTCTAAATTACTAAAATAAACACAGCTTCTTTATTTATGAACCGATTTTATTCATTTTTGTTTTGTTGGATTTGTTATAATAAATACAAAAAAATTTGTGTCTTGAAAAATTTTGATTTAGATACCGGTTTTCATGAAATTTGGCATAAAAAAATTCAAATGGCCGCCATTTTGAAATTTGGAAAGGTAAAAAAATATTTTTTTTTTTACAAATGTTACTTACTTTAGGGTAAACACTTTTGCCAAGTTTCGTAAAAATATCTCATTGGGTTTTTGAAATAATAAATATTTTCCCAAAAAAACAAAATGGCGGATTACGGCTAAACTAAGCCGAAATCCAACAAATGTTATTCTTCATTTTGACTTATTTTTGCATGTATAATTAGGTCCTGTATAGCCCATCACACTTTTTTGTGACACCTGTATATATATATATATATATATATATATATATATATATATATATATATATATATGTGTGTCCGTGAGCACGATAACTCTCGTAAAAATTATCCGATTTTGATGAAATTTGGTATAAACGTGTAAAGCAATATTTATGACTTAAAGTTCGAAAACCAGCCAGATCGCTTTATCCTAAGGGGTATTTTGGGGGGGTTTGTACCCCAAAAATGGGTTTTTTGAATTTTTTACATATAATTTTGAAAATAGTCAAATTTTACTTTTCCCCATTGAATTCAGCTTAAAAAAACACACAATTTGGTATTTTGATCATTTCTCTACGTCAATTGGTTACCGAGATATTGAAAGTGCTAAACACAGTACGTTGTCTAATGTTATTCTTATGGAGGATAAGAAAAATTGTATAACTCGCTTATTTATAAACGTATACTGACGAAACTTGGTATACAGCTTCATCTGATTGTAGACCATTGATATTTGCTCAAAAAAACAATTTTTTACCAAAGGCTCCCGTAGCAGCAAACCTGCGTACTCAGCCCCATGTTATTCTTATGGAGAATAAGTAACGTGTTATCTCCCTTCATTATGAAAATAAATTAATGAAATTTGGTATGTGGCTTTACCTACATGAGTTATATTGATATTTGTATAAAACCCCATTTTTGTGTTCCTTGCTTCAGCAAACCTGCATACTCAGCGGCCATGTTATTCTTATGGAAAATAATTAAAATGTCATAAATCGTTTATTTATGAATGTATATTGATGAAACTTGGTATGTGGCTTTATGTGGTATTAAGATACATATATATGCATTGGAAATTCGCTGAGTACGCAGGTTTGCTGCTACGGGGGTAATTACTCAGTCTGAATTTGATCAAATTGTGTGGGGCTGGAATATAAGGAGTAAAAAATATTAAGAATAGGTACAAGTATATGAGTAGGAAGTGGTCAAAATGGCAATAACAACCACACTTTAAATCACTTAGTGTTTTCATTTTCTGCTCTAAACTACTTTTCTGAAGGTACTCTTCAGGTTGTGGCCAGTCTCCACCTACGCTCTTTTCACTTTTGTTCACTTACTATCTGCATTCATAGCTCCATCGAGCATTTATGGTAGGGGCCTATATCTACTTTTTCCTTTTCAGTTTAGTTACTATAGCTGTTACCCGTCACGGCTTCGCTCGTGATCACTATAAAGGGTTAGTAAGATTTAAGTTAACAGCATTTTCAAAACACCCCTTGTAATTTTAGTGAACGTTTGCTCCCGCTGGGCAGCCCTTACAGCAATATCTCATCTGTGAGCTTCAGCTTCCTCAATAGTTTCTGTAGATCACTGCTCTGCCATTTCAGTTGTTTTCAAACTGGACTGCCGCTGAGCTTGCTATTCACGTCAAAGTTGCTATTCTTCTAGAGTTTCTTCTGCTCTGTGTGCTGCCTGCCGTAAAGGTTGTTAAAGCCTTCTAATTTACATTTGTGCCGAAGTTTCCTGACTTCAAGCCACTTTACTGAATCGTGCTGTTTTCAAACTCCGAGACAAATTTGATTTAAATTTCCCTGCCATTATGATACACAGTACCTTCGTGATTAAACGTGCAACCAAAAAGTGTAAACCAAAATATAAACAAATAGCTCCCATGTAGTACACACCGTTGGGCTACCGTCAACGGTGGAACAGTTGGCTAATGGTGGGTTGGTGTTTCCACAACAAGCCAACCGTTGCCCAACTGTTTTTCATGCGGTTGGGCCAACCTAAATTAATATTGTTGGACCAATCTGGTTAATTGTTGTATAAATACAATCATTGTGAGTTGGAGTCTCCACAACAAGCCAACCGTTCTTCACGCGGTTGGGCTAACCGAAATAAATATTTTTGGATTATCATTTGTCAATGGTGGGTTGGAGTTTCCACATTAAGCCAACCACTGTCCAACTGTTTTTTATGCGGTTTGGCCAACTGCAATTGTAATCGTTGGTTGTTTGTTTTCCAAATACGTGTTCCATCCTGTGACTCAAGAATCAAGAAGTTTATTTGCCATTAATAATACTACTTGGGATTGTAACATATAACATTTTATTTAATATTTTCAATATAAATACATTTTAATAAAAACATTTAATCAATTTTACCTCTAAAATAAGGAAAGAAGATCCCTAGATACCACCAGAAAATCGACGAATCAGTTGAAAGAACTAAAGGACATTTAAGGAATAATATATACTTAAAATAACTAATGTCTCAGTACCATTTACTAAATATCTGAAACCAGGGATAAGCATGCAACATGAGAGTTTGGTCCAAGTCGTGTAGTTCACAGTCTATTGGTCACTGTAGATCCCAGTCCATCTTCCAATTCCTATGAATCAGAATGGCTGAGAGGGTTAAAGCGTGTGTTCAGTAAGTTGAATCAAGACTCAATTGGGTCACAATATTGTTACAGCAAAAATTCTTTTTAAAAATATACATTATTGGTTTATTAAGCAATTCAGTTGGAAAAATCATGATTTTTAACACCGAAATATTTATTTAAAGTTAATTTGTTACCGTTGGCCATTGTTTGGTAATGGTTGGTTGGTTTACGGTTTAAAGAGGTGAAATTTCTATCATTGGCCAACTGTGGGACTCCACAATTTACTAACGTTGGCCCAACCGTTTGTGCTATGTGGGGGATAGATTCAAAATTTTGTTGAAAATCTCAAATGCAGAACACCTGATTTAGTTATCATGTAATCCAGTAAATAAGTTGGTAATGAAGACCAAGGTTCCTTCTGGATAATCTTTGGTAATTTTTCTTAAGTATAAAGTGATTCAACTCAGCGGATGTTTTACTTTGAATTTACATTTTATTTTTTACCTCTACCATTTGTAAAATATTTGTTTATTTTAATTTATTTACTGTTCAAATTGAATTCTTTCTCCTTTATTGATTGAAACGTTTGTATTATAACGAAAATTTGCAAAAAACTTCTTTCTCATCATGTTGTAGATTAGGAAACCCCAGCACAGCCACTAGGCACATCTTCCACAAGCGGGAATATTGCGCAGGTTACCAGAAGGATAGGATATAGCATGAAAGGAAAAGGTGGGATGGGACGGCAGCCAAGAGGGCCAACTCCCGTGAAAGCTGGGATGAGGCTCTCAAGCAGGGGACTCGCATTCTGCCCTCCAACTGGTCAACTCAACTGACAGGGTATCCACGTACAACAGCCAGGGATCATCCATTCTCAGGTTGGCAGGTTAGGGACCAAACCCGAAGATTCTGTCCCTAGCTGCTGCAAATGGAGGGACCAAAGGTGAAAGGGAAGTTTGTCATAATGGACAGCCAAAAGAATTACCATATGTAATGACAATACCATATGTATAGACCAGTTTTAAGGTAGTCCTGGGAATACCCCAGGACTTCTTTTTCATTATTACATCTATGATTTTATGTTTTAGTATATACAGTATAAATAATTAGAAAACCAACTTGCACAGATCAGACCATCCACGCAGATTCACACCACCCACACTCCCAGAAAATTGCCGCATATAACAGTTTTGTCCATAGACTACTCTCAGTACCAATGAATGATTACGATTATAATGAAGAAGTGAACACAATTAAATATATAGCTGTCAAAAATGGTTTGAAAGCAGTTTAATTGATAAATTAATTACTAAGCATTTGAATAAAGCACCTCGTAATACATCTGGCCAGAAAACATATATTTCAGCAGAATATGGTTCGTCATTAATTCACACATTTAAGAATTTAATGAACAAAAACAGTATAAATGTATTGTAAAACAATCAACAAACTTGGATCTCTATTGACAGAGCGACCAAAAGCAGCAATGCAAATTTATGACGCAATATAACACAAATAATATTATATTTGTAACGCAAATTATGACAAGACTGGTGTATACAAGATAAGCTGTAATGATTGCCCAAACTACTACATTGGTCAGACCTCTCGCTCTTTCAAAAAGCGATTTAAAGAACATATCCCTAAAAAAACGACATCCCCAAACCTCTACTTTTGCGAAACATCTGATATCCCATAATCACAGTTCAGATATTAATAGTCATATGGATATTTTACATTTTTCACAAGACCACTTCCTACATCAATCTCTTTGAACGAAGATCGTCATCAAGTTTAAAAAAACGTACATTTAAAAACTTACACACACACACACACACACACACACACACACACACACACACACACACACACACACGAAAACGACGGACATGACTTTACGGAAACATGAATAAACACTAAACAGGGTTGTGACACGACCGGGCAGAAGGAAAAGCTAGACTGCCGGTCAAAGTGGTCACTGGCGTCGCTCTCCGTCTCCTTATCACCTGTGGGTCGCATTCCTTTCATTGACCCCCTCCAGTTCCTTGACAGCTGTGTTGTAAATAAAGTTTGATTGAAAGTAGAGCTGATCGTTTAAAACATTTTGTTGGTCGGATTTTACTGCTCTGTAACTTTTAAATTCTTCCGATGTACTTCTAAGTAAGCGGCGAATCTAATTTTAGTACATTTGTATTCAGTATTCTGTATCCATTATATATCAATCAATCCATGTTCAATCAATCAGTTTTTATCTTTTTCTTCTAAAAACTCCAATAATAATAGTTTACTCAATTTAATTGAAAAATCAAACTAAATTCATATAGGACTTACTTCAGATTGAAATCTCTCAAGAGATAAACATGTCGAAGATGAGGTTACGACAATGTCATCAGAAGTTTATGCACTATTGAAAATTTCAAAAAAATACAACTCAGTGGTATTGATAAAAGTAGTTTACTGATAGACGCTTATCTTAATCAGAATCAGAAGACTTTATTGCCGTTACAAGTTTAAGAAGCATAGCATCGTCACATAGTTTCTTAAAACTACAAAGTCTAAAATGATATATTAACATCAGTATAAAAATCGTTAACATAGTAAGGGCATGATTTCAATAAACAATGTTTAATAGTTTGCTTAAATTTAGCATCAATTAAACATTTTGTTTCATGAGGTAGGCCTACCTTATTATTCAATTTTTATGAATGACTGCTCAGTAAAACTATTTATAGTAGTACTATATTTACAATGAGTAAATATGAGGCTTTATACAAGGCATGTTTTTAAAGTAAGTACCGTTTTCGAATTCCGCCGTTGTAGCGCTGCGGTTGGTATTTCTTCATGCTGCACTGTGTACCTGCATCAATTGGCAAGCCTGGGACACCACTTTGGCAAAAATCGACCTGATTTTAATTTGTTTGTGAGCAATCAAACTGGCGCCAATAATTGAGGTCCCCGCCAAATTTGAAGTCGCGCTGCGTTTCAATTTCTAAGTGTCAACGGTGTAAAAGCGGCTGAAATTCATCAAGAGATTAGTGAAGTGTATAGCAAAGTGTTTGTCACCTCTAGTGTCAAGAAGTCAACACCTGTTACAAATTGCCTTAAAAAAGTATCACCTTCCTCCTTATACCGCTTAAGAGAATTCAGCGCACTTCTCAAATGCTTGGATTTGTGCACCACTGTCAATATTTTTTAAGCGTGAGCACATGTAATGGGGGGTTAAAAGGTTTAGAGTTATTTTATAAGTCATTTGTATTGTGAAGAACTAATTGTAACTAGGTCTCTGAACCCGGAGTCGCTGCTCCTCTCGTCATCTGGAGTCAAGAGCTTCCCGTCCTCATCGTCTTCCGTCGTCATGCTGTGATTCTTCAAGCAGAAGCTCTCCGACAGCTTGGCCACATCCTCTAGCCGACTCTTCACCTCTTCCATCTGTTGGTCCTGGTCGTGTTTCCTGCTGAGGTTCTCAAAGATGTCCATCCGATCGCAGATCACCACGTTCTTTTCCCTGTCGTTGAAACATTCCTCAAACTTAATCTTCGGATTGAGGATGTCGATGTCCTCGGTATAATCAAAAGCCGAGTTCTCCTCTCTGTTCTTGTTCTTCAGTTCCAAATCATTATCCCTTTCCGACTCCGCGTCTGCGTCCGAACCCAGTCGATAATGGTGGTGCGATTCAGCCACAAACTCGTCCCAGTGGTTTACTGGTTTTTCGTCGTCCCTCTCGTCTTCGCTTTTCGAAAACTCATCGGTTGACTCGTCGCTCGTTTGCTTGCCGAAAGTAGTTTTCAGTCCTTTGAAATAGTCCAGAGTGTAGTCTTCGCACGACCCCAGAATAACAGACGACTCTTGGTTGTCGGCCGCCGCAGAGTTCGGTTTGTTCGGGACGAAGAACGATCCCGATGTCGTGTCCGGGAATGTCGGGTCTACGTCTGAAACGCTCTCGTCGACTGTCACGCACCGACACTCCCTGAAGAACGGTGTGCTGGTTACGACCCCCACAGCTCTCAGGTCCGAGTTGTCTGACATTGTGGTGTCTCCCACCTTGATCTCCTCCTCACTCTCGGAGTCCGAGCTCGCCATCACCAACCGGAAGCTTCTCCCCCGGGTTACGTTCGGTAGCAGAACCTCGGTCTCCGATTCACTCTCCACATCCAAGATACTCGCCTCAGTCACAACAATTTCAGGTACAAAAGTGCTGGATTCCTTCTCATCTTTCAGTAGTAAAAATTCATTCAGTGTCAAAGGAACATCAACGACACCACTCTCAGATTTGTCATTTTGGTGAAGAATGTGGAGCAGATGAAGAACTTTTCGAGTGACGTCTCGCGGGTGTTGGGGAAGGTGCACGCTGCACTTGACGTCATTAAGATGGATATGAGTCAGCAGGTACCGGCGGAGAAGATTTACAGTGTCCTGGTGTCACATGTTGTCCGGCTACAGTCCCAGTTCTATGTCAATCAGGCTAGCAGGATTCATAGCGAAACACAGTTGGAATGCAAGAGTAATTTGTTACCATCATCGCTGGTTCCGGAAGATTTGCTGCTGAGTGATTTGAAGGGGCTGGCAAGCAATATTTCCAAGGATGGGTATGAACTTGCACTACCTATTGCTGATGTCAGTTCCTACTACGCTCTGCCAGTAACGTCATGTAAGGTGTCATCAAAGAGGATCGTATTGACGGTTAAGATACCTGTGAGGAATATGGGGGACAGGTGGTCTCTGTTTGAGTACGTTCCATTGCCCATGTCATGGAAAGACTATACATGCACCATGGCCCTCGAGCCGATCTTCGTGGTGCTCTCCGGAACTTCTGTGAGGACTCTCTCGGGTCTACAAAGGGAGGACTGCAGTCCAATGTCTACTCGGATGTGCATGCTTCCACGCCAACAGGGAGGCTCAGCTTTTTTTGACCGAGTGTGCGGCCAGGATGATGAAGAGACGCACCGTGGGGGACCTGCGGCAGGTGTGCCCGTTCTACTGCAGCCCTTCCCATGGGGGAGTTCTTGTGACTCAGGTGGCGGCCGAGTCCTACGTCATTACTAACCCCTCACCTAACCTTACTTTATCCTTTTCTAATCTATCTCAGACCTTACCTATAAATATGCCAGGGGCTTTTGAGTTAACGGTAACGTGCGATTGTGTTTTAACCGATGGGGATGTAATTTTAATTTCCAGGCAGTTTCCTTGTTTTCCAGGTACGGTTGTCCCTTCAGTGATGCATGTTCTGCCTGCGGCGTGGATTTCTATATCTAACGTTTCATTTGACCCTTTTCTGTCCAATTCCAGGCCCATATTTCACAATTTTTCTCGTATATTAGATTCAAATTAGACAGTTTCTTCTCCGTCTTTTATGGTCCACCAGAACGTTCCGCCAGCTTTGTTTGACCACGTGTCTTTGCCAGAGTCATGGTGGGATGTTCAAGATGTGACGTCATTAAAGTATCTTTATAGCGATATTTGTGTGGTTGGGAGTTTTATCGGTCCTTTTGGGGTATATTTGCCTGAAGATTTATGTGATTAGTGTGAAAGTAGCTCTATTGCAATCAAATTGAATGTTTTAAGTTTTATTGTTTTATTGTGACAGACGCTGAGGACATCGTCTCACCGATCAAGGGGGATGTAATGGGGGGTTAAAAGGTTTAGAGTTATTTATAAGTCATTTGTATTGTGAAGAACTAATTGTAACTAGGTCTGTGAACCCTTGTTGTGGGAAGTAAGACCTTGCCGAGTAGGAAGCGTGCTGGAGGTGTTTATGTAAACACTGAGTGCTTTGACACTCAGTAGAAGGTGGTCAGTTAAATAGGGTGGCTTGTTTTGTATCGGGGTCAGTGGGGCACTGGGCCCTGGAGAGTCCAGGTGGGTGAGTAGACGTATTGGTTACTGTGTAGGGTTGAGCCATGTCAGAATAGGAAGACTAAATTCATTTGGGGTTTTGAGTTCGATAGTAATTTTTGTGTGTGGGTTTGTTTCATGAGAGGGAATATTATCAAGGGATTAATACACGTTAAATTGGGTGGTCTGACTTACTATAAATAAATCAAGGAACAGTCTCTAAATTATTAAGGGGATCAAGATACTTTGACCGTGCTGCCTCCAGGACGCTACCTGGGGTTAACCAATTTGATTATACTTAACTTAGATATTATTACCAATTATACTTTACCAGAGAGAGAGAAGTGAGGACCAAATAAAACAGTGTTAAACCTAGGAAACTTGTCTCATTGTGAGAAACCTACTCTAAAGGGTACTCATTAAGCTACGCTCCTGGTGATTGTATATCGACGAGGTCGTGTACATCACACACAACTTTCAGTATTTAGTCGTAACAATTGAATTAAAAACACTTCTTAACACTAAAGGAAACTCATAATATAGCGAAGAAATCGTAAACCGCCTGTTCTCACTCACGTTTTGATCAACTTTACGCACCAACCTTCAGTATTGGCAGAGGGTAACCCACTTGGTTCCTCGCCATGAACATTCATATGGCCATCTTGAAATTTTCTAACCCATTTGTGTGCCATTCTATTGCTTATTTTGTTTTTTCCATACACTTCATTAATCTGCCATTAAATTTCAGCCGCTTTCACACTGTTAACACTTAGAAATTGAATCGCAGTGTGACTTAAAAGTTGGCGGTGACCTTAATTGTTGGCGCCACTTTGATTGCTCACAAACAAATTAAAATCAGGTTGATTTTTGCTGAAATGGCATCCCAGGCTTGCCAATAGATGCAGGTCCACAGCACAGCATGCAGGAATGCCAACCGCAGCGCTACAGTGGCAGAATTCAAAAACGGTACTTACTTTAAAAATATGCCTTGTATTAAATATCTTTTTGGTATTTTAATTATGAACATGTGAATTTGTGTTGAGCTGATCAAAGTAATTTTTGGCAAACACAACAGTTTGGTAACAACACTAAATACTTATGGAATATGTTTTTAATTTATGGGGCCCCATAAAAATATAGCAAATAGACAAATTGTTACCAAACAAGGAAATCAATAAGGATAGTGCTCAACTTAAAAATGCAGAAAGTATAAAATATTAATTTGTCAATTAAATAATCTCACTTTTCATAGTCTGTGCCATAAAATCAAGTAAGTTCATATAAGAGTGGTAATGTGTATAGGCTATCAATTAAATATGTCAAAATCCAATCAAGTGATTATAGTTTAATTAGAGTTATTAAACTAGAATCCCCTGATGCAACAAACCAGTGTATTAGTGAATTTACAATGTACCTAACTACAACATGAAGCCAAGTTTCATCATTGATTATTCATCCTACGGAAGGATGTATAATCAATAGTTTCATTAAAGTATGTTCATAAATATGAAAAATAACATGTTATCTACTCTCCATAATAGTTAATTGTAGGTTTGTTGCAATGGGACAACAATAAAATGGGGTTTTTATAAGAATAGGCTTTAATAAAAGACTATAACCAGATGAAGCTTTATACCAAGATTTGTCAGTATACATTTATAAATCAGCGAGATATAAATCTTTATTTGTTCTTTATAACAGTAACAGTAACATTTGTTCTTTATAATATATCTGATAGTGTACTGTGTTTAACATTTGAAAATATGTTAATTATAGTGTGATGATACCAACTCTCAGAATTAAATATTTAAATGTAGTTAAATTATTTAAATAAACAATAACAAGTGTACAAATTGTCACCAAAAAGTGTTTTTAGATTGTTAGGTGACAATTGTTATAATAAATCCGAACATGATTCATGTGTGGGGTGTTAGAATTATAGTACAGTATTGACCTAATAGATCATTAGCGTGGAGAACATGTATAAATGGTGATGTATTGATTTTTCAAGAGGCACTGTTGCTAGCGCCAAGGTGTGCAAGTCATGTTTGTATCATCAATGAGGGGGAATTATAAAGAGGGACTGAAGGTGCCATAACACATGCAATCTCCAACACCCTTCCTCAGAACTCCTGCAAGTTTCATTGTTACGTTGATAGTTAAATCCTGATTTATTTCATAATTATTCTTAATTATATTATATATTTTACTTTCAATGTTTTCACTTTTTATGTTTGATAATTGATTTTTAATTAATTTTTGCAGAAACATGAAATCATCGATGAAAGCTACAAGAAAAATAAACAACTATGAAGGTGAGTTGTAAATTGTTTAGTTGTTATTTAGCAGCATTGAATTTGAAACCAAATAATATAATAATTGACAATCTTCAAAACCTAACCACCAACCATACCATAACAAAAAGTTTAGTTTATCTTGTTTTAGAGTATAATTGTCTTTTAAACATATTTCTTTAACTATTTTATTTAGGTTGAATTAATATAACCATACAGCACGAACATGTTCAATAATACACAGTTGTTAACATTTAAGGTAAAAAGCTATCATACTTGGAATTTAGACAGTAATTAAGTAATAAAATACAAAACTTAATAATATTTCATTGTAATTGCATATGAAATACCACTTTTATCCTGTCACTGTGGCTCATTTGACATATATTTATATTGTTTATATTTTTTAATAACCTTTAGCCAAAATATTTTAGTACCTAAGAGAAATAAATCCCAATTCTCAAATTTGGACAATCTCTTAGTGTAAATAAATAATGAAATATTACATAAATATTATATAACATATTATATTACATTTATATTTGCCAAATTATGTGCATATTTTTAGTAAAAACATTTTGTTAGGGTAAACCAAGAGTACAGCAATACCTGTATGGTTGTATTGTATTTGATGGCTGTTGTTTTTCAGTGTATCCAAAAAATGGTGTAGCTCAAACCATAATGTACCAAAACATGTCCAGCCACTATCGTCGGATCTATAATGCCAAACCTCGGATAGACACAGGTCCGCCTTTCTCTCACAGACCTAAGCCTCGGGTGCCATCAAAACAGAATGCATGGTAAGCTGGTTTAATTTAACTGTGAGGTGTTTATAGTTGTTCGTTTCACTATGCTTGAAAATAAACAGAAGTAGTAATTGATTATAAAAATTAAGAATAAATAATGGGTTTTCATAATTAGCATTTCAATCCCAGTTATTGTATGCCATTATAAAAAAGAGTGGCCTTTAAAATTTTTTTACCTTTGAAGTTAATTAATTTTACTCTCTTTACGTACTTAAAAATACTATTGTATTACGGTTGAAGTTTTAGACAGTTACATGTTTACTTGTGTTTGATTTTTTCTAAAATTTGTCCATACCACTTTGGGCATGTCTTTCATAACCTCCTACCAAAGAAGCTGCCCAAAGTAGTATCTAATTGTTGAAGAAAAAAAATATATATAAGCATGCAATCACCTAAAACTTAATTCATAATATTAATGAAATAGGCAGTAGACTGTTGGAGCTTAAGCAAAACCTCCAAATGGTGTCATTCAAAGCAACATCACAGACAATTTTAGTTTTTGATCAAAACGTTTGCTGCGGCCGTCGATTTCACAATAGGTTACCCTGGTGCTAAATTTTTTTATGAAATGCACATAGTCTTGTGGTGCAAACAACTAAATATAACCTAAAATTAAAGTTGTTGATAAAAAAGGCTAAATAAAATAAGGCAGCCATTTTTGAACCCGAACGGGATCGCCAGCACTGGGGTAAAAATTATATATAATATATATTTATTAATATATATTTATGTAACAATAATGCTACTTATACGAAATTCACATAGTTTTGCGGTGCAAACAACTAAATATAACCT
Source organism: Allygus modestus (assembly GCA_963675035.1). Taxonomy (NCBI): domain Eukaryota; kingdom Metazoa; phylum Arthropoda; class Insecta; order Hemiptera; family Cicadellidae; genus Allygus; species Allygus modestus. The sequence continues at coordinate 122,146,714 of OY776111.1, read as the reverse complement.
AAAAAGAAAGTTTTTGATAAAAAAGCTAAATAAAATAAGACAGCCATTTTTGACCCCGAACGGGGTCACCAGTACTGGGTTAAAAACCATATATATATATATATTTAAGCTAGACGGGTTCACTCACTCACTCACTGACATAAACTATGAGGCACTTCCCATAATCTAACCCCCCTCGACCCCATACTTGAATTAAAGCTCTTGATGAGAAACTCCCAGAAAAATTACCAAAAGTTAACATTTTTGAGTTTTTGGGGCGGGGAAAATTCCACTTTTTCAATTTTTCCACTTTGAGTGTGTTTTGTACGGAAACGGTAAGAGATGGCAAAAAATGTTAAATACAAAAGTTGTAGAAAATTTAATTTCCAACTAACAATTTTTCGCCAGATTTAAGATCCGATCATCCGTTTAGCCGCAATTCATCAAAGAAGAAGTAATTTTGAGTATTTTGGCCCATTTAAATGTGTACAGTTTTGGTAAGCCGTTTAATGAAAGCACACTATCTTTGGCTAATACCACATGTTTGTATTAGCTGATTTTAAAAAAAACCGCCCGTGTAGGCGATACTAATTTGCTCACATGAAGTTTATATAAATCAGCTGTTAAAAAACAAGGTGAGCGAATTATCGCATACACGGGAGGTCCAGTATCGCGAATATCGTTTGTTAATTACTTTATTGGAAAATGTAATCAACCGATTGTTTGTTCTATCGAATGAATTTAATAATAATAATAATAATAATAATAATGCTTTGTTGTCATTAATCAATTGAAATAGACAACGTCACAAGAAATACAAGAGACATGCACATACCATTCTTCAATAACATACAGTATCACATGCAAAATACAATATTACAATATCAGAATTCAAGCTAAACATAGCATGCCTTACTACTAAATATGCAAATCTGTAATTGTGATCAAGCCAAATTTATTCATGCTATATCTATATTCCAAATTAACGCATAATGCAAATCAAGCAATTTATTCACTTCAATATGACAGGAAAGTTGCAAGTATAAGGTAGATTTTCGACAAGCTTATAAACAATATCAATAAATAGACACAGTATGGGAAAGCATTTAACATATATAAAAATAACAAACAACGTAAAGATAAGAAATTCTAACAGAGACATTACATTCCAAGTGATAATAATAAGTTAAAAACAAGCAAAATCATCACAGTTTAAAAACTCGTCAATTGAGTAAAACGCCTTGCTCAATAGCCACCTTGATAAACGTTTTTTAAATAAAATAGAATCTAAGCTACGGTAATCTACTGGAATTTTATTAAAAAACTTAATCTGTAAGTACTTGTGGCTGTTAATGAATTTACTTAATCTAGCAGCTGGAGCATTTAAATCACAAGATCCTCTAGTATCGTAACTATGAACTGAATCATGTAACCAAACTCTTTTTTCTTAATTAATTGATTATTAATATTTTTTAATTTTAATTAATATCTCAAACAAAAAAATCAATGATATTCAATTAAGCTATTTCAGGGTTCAATTTAATTTATCTCATGGTTCATTGATTTATTAATTACTAATTCAGCCGGCAAAACATGATATTCTTAACGACAGGGTAGACCCATGTTGAATCTTATCCACATGTAAAATCCTGTGAGTTCGTGTGGAGCTTGTTGGAAATTAGGCATTGATAATAAAAAAGTAGATAATTCTGAACATACATCTATTTATTTCTAAACATCTTAACTTAACAAAGGTTGTAAAAAAGTTCAATTAGTCCTTAAATCCAGATAAAACTAATACACCCTAATCACATCAGACAATTTAATAACTATCTTGTACCTGTGAATTTATTTGTGAAACAAAATAATGTCACTGAGAATGAAACAATTTATTTATAAAAGTTCTTGTAGAATATCATTTATCTTTACTATTGTTTAAGTTCCATTAAATATTATGCCGTTGTCTAGATGAAATTTGTTATTCAGTTAGATATTTACTAACTGGATTTTGATTATAGTCCTTCTTTTAGTAGAGATAGGCTATGCCTCTCTGTATTAATGTGCCCTATTATAGCCATGACCGAGCCCTAGCCTCTGCCGATTTCACTGTTCAGAATAGGTTATACCTATTTTCAGTTCCAAATAGTTTCAGTTAAAACAACGAGCTAGGCTATGTCTTTTTATAACCCAGAATAGGTTATCCTGGGCCTAGGTTTCAAATAATTTAAATAATTTTATCAGAAGTATCAACGATAAATCATTTTGATTAAGTTAAATACTTATCAATTCGATGTTTTTTCCACAAGGCCTAGTCACTAATTACACTGTCACAGTCAAATACACCGTTCACAAATGCCCTTTTTAACGGATTACACAACACTCCGGAGATGCCATCTTAGCGTCTATCAGCTTTACTTCCGAGATTCACAATACTTGTTACAGGACCTTCACGCACCGTGGAAAATGACAAAAGACCAAGAATCGCGCGTTCTCGCCCTATTTATGCGAGAGGATGCCTCACTCGCGCCAAGCAATCCTATTGGCTGTCGAGATCAGGCGACCAGGTTTTGGGCTAAAATGCGCCGCGTTCATGCGCAGTAAACATCGCCAAAATGGCTAAAATACCGTTTGTTAAATTCACATATTTACTCATTAAAAAATCGACTTTGCTATTTTCTAACCGAATTTGATAATTTTCTCAGGCCTGCTAGGGAATCTCATATGGTTTATTCCTATGTAGTTTTAATGTCGATCTGACGTTTAGTTTCAAGGATATTCCCTTTTTACTAAACAGTCAAGTTATTGCACAATAGTAAAACCGTTAAAAATTGCCTTTTTTATTTCTTGATAGAATTTTATAGTTTTTTCACACAAGTTAGAAAATTCCATATAGTTTATTCCTGTATGATTTTTATTTCAGTTGGACTCATAATTTTTAAGATATTTCATTTTTACTAACTCAAAAGTTTGTGACATGTCATTTTATCATTTATTGTTATTAAAATGTATTTAATTTAGCAATGAACTGAGCCACCCGTCTCAGAACCCCCCTGATTTTTTCTACCCGATTGCATCGTGTTGCAAAATTCACCACCTAATGGCACAGTGAATGCTATTGTATAGGCCTACTATTTACTTTTGTGAATTTTATGACATAAAACTTTTAATACCCTAATTTGTTCAAATTATTATAAAACCTTACGTTTTAAATGTGTTCAAAGTTATTACAAAATCTTAAATCTAACAATTCTTATACATATCATCACTGAAATAAAAGAAACACTTTAAATTGATATCTTAAAATCAAAAAATTACATCATGGTAAAAGTTCATGTACAAAATGTTCTTTATAGTTCATATATCACTGATGATTCCAAATACCTTCCAAGATGTTTGTAGTTTACCTCTGTAAATTACTGGATTCCTCTTCTTAAACATCTTTTTTGAATACAGTATTCATTTGGATATGGTATTTTTAACTTCTTCCTTCTCATCTTAGGTACATTGTTGGACTCCGGTTTGTTTATTACTGTGTTGTACTATGCTGTTCTTTCATCCATGCACACACACGTTTCATTAACACCATTTAAACCACAGGTACAAGATATACTGTTCGAAGGGGAACTAATGTTTTTCATGATGTGATATTAAGACATTTTTAGACATTATTACAATTAATTAATATTTAAACATCACTGAAAATATTTTTAACATAATCAATATCCCTACTTACATTTTTTACAATACAATGCACTAATTATTCAATTTTAATAAACCATAAATCTTAAAATTACTACAAATCCAGAATGCATTCACCAAATGTCTGTTGAAACAGTCGTTTTGGCTGATTACAACATAAGACTTGTATATTGTGCCAGTTGTTTTAACCGACTACAATAACAAGACTCACGTTATATCAGATGTGACTTGGGATGAGACTTCTTTATTGACTTCTGATAAAGTAGAGCAGCTGAGCAAGAAGCAGCAACATAACCCCATATTCATAACACCTTTTATTTTTATTTATTATTTTCTATTACTTTGTATTTTTTATATATTTTATTATTATTTTATTTTTATCAAACATACTGTGTCAAGTGTGATACCTAGTTTCTTATGTACACCTACCTTAAAACGTGTGGTACAACCGCATTGATGCCTTTATATTCTAACAAACAAATACCTACTTTAAAATGAGTGATACAACCGCATTGATGCCTTTATATTCTAATATAAACAACTTATTTATTTTGAACACACTTAAAATATAAATATATGATAATGAACAGATGATAATTAATATTAGTGGCTAGAACCTTAACATGTGCTGCCAGCACAGAGGTAGTGGAAAGAATGAAGAGTTTCCTATGGCTGAAAATTGTTAACATGTGCACCATAGACACAGAGGTTATATTGGTGAATTTAATTGTTAGTCAGTTTTTACACTGACTACTATGCTCCATTTTTAGAAAAAGTTTGGGACGGGTTACAGAGCATATTTTATTTTTGGGGACTAACTGATCACTCCACGCCGTAGGCAATAGGTTACCTTTTCTTCAAAGGCCCTACGCCAATCGTTACCTAACGGCACGTTCGCTTCACTATTCAATATGGTCAAAAAAGTTCAAAAACATTATCGTCGATTCAGCTAGGTATTCTGCCTAGACTGAACCAACCCACCGTTACATATCCTTAACCCTAAAATATAAAAACACATACATACTCGGCCTTCCGTTGAGTGATCAGCGCATTCTTCTTTTCTCATTCATCAACTTTCAGGTATACATACTTTTATCGACAAATCCAGGTAATTTATTATAAATTATGTTTTTCCAATTTTCACATTTTAATAATAAATTCCCCTATTAAATTTAACAATTACTTATACTTGATGAGATGTAATCAAACAACATTACTATTCTGTTACAAGACAGAATTTAAATTAACTTACAATAAAATTGTATGGTTTTAGATGATTTTACTTTATGACTCCTTGAACAATTATTTTTTATATAATTTGTATTGGAATAACATACTTTACATTTTGTCCTATTATTTTGATCATATTTGACCAAAATAATATTTGTATCTTTTCTTGATTTTTGTATTATTAGGGCCCAAAAACAGAAATTGTAACATAAACACAAACGGCCCATACTATAGTAATATCCATTTTTACTTTGTACCAGAAAAAAGCATGACAGATATATTACTAACCCATTGTATTTTCAAAATTATTCAAAAAATGTCTTAAGCTGTGTAACATTGTAAGTTCCTATGATTTCATTTGTTTTTGTATCTTTGACTACATATGCATTGTCCATTTTGATTTGAATTATTTCAAACGGACCCACAAACAATAAAAAGAACTTTTTAATTTTCTTTTTTAGCTTACTTGACAAAGGATGCGTTTTTATTAATACTTTATCTCCCACTTCAAACTTTACTGGATTGATTTTATTATCAAACTTAATTTTCCTCTTTTCAGCTTTGCTTTTAAGTTTATCTTTAACTAATTTGATGCACTTAGGGTAATCCAACTGTCTATTATAAGGAAACTCAATCACACTTTCTAAGAAATGTTCATTTACTCTACCTAACATAACCTCTGACGGTAAATGTTCTGTTACTCCATGAACTGAATTATTCAAACATTCCTCAACAAACTCCAATGCTGCTGGCCAATTGGTGTGTTTTTTATGACAATATATTCTAATCATTTTATTTATTTCCTTATTGACTCTTTTCTGTTGGATTTGACTGTGGGTGATACACCGAGGTGTGAACTGCCCTTATATTTGCCTCTTCTAATTTACTATACCACATGTCACTGGTAAATTGTGTACCATGATCACTTAAAATAGCTTCGATTGGGCCTACTTCAGGGATATACCTATCAAATATTTTATTTAACAATGTTTTCGTACATGCTCTCTTGATTGCATACAGTTTTACATATTTTGAAAAAACATCAACTAGTACAAAGATATATTTTACTCCTCCTACTCCTGTGGGTAACTCGCCTATGAGATCAACTGACACTAGCTGCCTTACTCTTTCTGGAGCTATAGGCCTTTTCCATATTTCCCTATCTGTTTAACAGTGACTTGTTTTGCTTTTTGACATAATATGCATTTTTTCAGCTGATCCTTAATAGTTTTTTCCATAGCAGGAAATACACAAAATTCTTTCAAGCACAGGTATATTTTGTTACCCCCCATATGCCCATACTTTAAATGTGACAACTCAATTAATTTACTTTTAATCCCTTCTGGTATGCAAATTCTAAACTGTTCATCATTCCCTCTCTTTTTTTGAAATAATATATCGTTATGTATCATGAAGTTATTCTTTACCTTGTGATCTTCCTCTCTGTTTAATCTAAATAAAATGTCCCTTAATCTCTCATCCTGCCTCTGTTGTTCCCCTACTTTTTTCAATAATTTATCAAACTCCCTTTTTTCTACCCCCCATTTTACATTAGCCTTTAGTACTTGAATTGTATTCATATCCCTGCTAGTTTGGAATTCATTATCTGTTACTCGCGACAATACATCTGCTGGTACGTTCTCTTTACCTTTCACATACTCGATATCTAGATTATACTCCTGCAACACAAGATTCCAACGAAACAAACGTCCATTCGAAAGACGACACGACCTTAGGAAGGTCAAACTTCTGTGATCTGATCTAACTATTACCTTGAAATGTCCTATAATATATGACCTAAATTTTTTACAAGCAAACACAACAGCCAGTAACTCTTTTTCAGTAGTTGAATATCCCTTTTCTGCATTTATTAGGGTCCTGCTAGCAAAGCAAACTACTTTTTCCTCGCCTATTTCATTATACTGATATAAAATGGCCGCTACGCTAATATCTGATGCACCCGTATTGATAAAAAATGGTTTGTTCCAGTCAGGGTGACTTAAAAGTACTGATTTCAAGAATTTATCCTTTATTTCCTTAAAAATATTCTGTTCCCTCTCTCCCCAAGTCCATTTACTTTTACTACTTAATAGATGATTAAACTGTGCCGTTAAGTATGAATAGTTCTTCTGAAAAACTCGGTAGTAATTACATAAGCCTAGGAAGCCCTGTAATTTTTTCAGATTGTCTGGTTCTGGAAAATTCTGAATTTTGCTAACTTTCTCTGGGTCCATAGATATTCCCTTATCACTCAAAATATATCCTAGGAACTTCACTTCCTTTTTGAGAAACTCGGTTTTTTCGATTTTCACAGTAGCACCACATTCCTGTAGCCTACTCAATACTTTATCTAAATGTTCTAAGTGTTCATCAAATGATTTTGAGGTAATCAGAATGTCATCAACATAGCATGTTACGAACTCTGAAAACTCTGGACCAAAAATTGTATCCATCGCCTTGGTAAAATGAGCAGTACTTACATTTAGGCCAAACGGTAATCTCTTATATTGATAATTTTTACCTCCAAACGTAAAAGCGACATATTTTCTGGAATCTTTATCTAATAACACTTGATGGAAACCCATTGTTAGGTCAAGAGCAGTAAAATATTTTACATTCATGAACTTTTGTAAAATCTCCTCTGTTGTTTGAGTTGATTGTCTGTCTGGCGTTAAAAATGTATTTAGTTTTCTTGAGTCGAGACAGGTTCTTATTGATAAATCTTTTTTAACTACACACACCAAGGGATTTGAAAAACTACTATTAGAAACCTCGATCACATCCATCTGTTGTAATTTATTTAGCTCATCTTCAACTGCTTTCCGTTTATGATAGGGTACCGGGTAAGATTTACCTATATATGGTTTATCAACTTTCAAGTTTAACTTTGCAACATAATTTTTTATGCAACCTGGTTTGTCTGAGAATACCTCCTTATTTTTGTTCAACACATCTTTTAATTTTTTCAAATTATCATCTGAAATGATGTTACTACAGCTTTCAATATTATGAATTTTATTATTTATGATCTCATCAATATTAACCATGGACTTATGGCTAGGTTCAATTTCATAGCCTGTCATTAGAGTTTTAATTTCATTTAATTTACTACTCATTTCATCATCTTTCTCATAAATCAAATTATTTATGTAATTTACATAGACTACATTGATACTACCAACTGTGTTTTCCTTGTCACTGTGATCTATAGGTATACTATAATACTTATTTAGATGTACTAAGTTAAGCTTCTTTTCTCTGAAATCTATTATTGCATTGTGTTTTGTTAAGAAATCACACCCTAACAACAAGTCAATATGAATTCCCTTTACTACTAAACATTCAATGTTAACTGTCAACGGACCGACGGCTATTTCAATTTGTATCTGTTTTTCAACCCTTTTACTCCTAGCTCCAGTTACTCCTACTATAGTGGTATTTGATACTGGTAATTCAGGTATCCTATAATCAACACTGTTTTTGATTTTGCTATAAAACTCCTCTGACACTATGATCGCTTGTGACCCAGAATCCACAATACATTTGTTCTTTATACTCCCTATAGAAACTTCTACTACAGGCAGGAAATTATTTACTGTCTCAATCGGTATTTCATTGTAATTACTTTCATTTAAAAGTTCGTTGCTCAGATCATCATAACAGAAAATGTCATTAACCTTCTTTAGGCCTATCAAACTATCAATTAACTTCTCATTCCCCATTACTTTGTCTATTTGACCTTTAGGCCTATCTGATTGTGTCTGATCTGTCCTATTGACTTGGGTATGACTATCTATAACGTTCTTAATTTCAAAAAATCCTTTCTTATTCAAATGTACCAGGTCTAAAACTTGTTTATTGCCTAGAAAAATCACTTCCTCATATAGGCTTCTCTTACACCTGGATTCATCTCTACTATCAATTAGTTGGTTTGTTACATCTATGACTTTGATTTTGTTTATATAGGCTAGGCTATGAATAAAAGCATTCACTTGTTCTAATTTTTTAAAATGGTCAACATCACTCAAAGCTAACTTAGGAATAGGCGGGATAGTTAACACCACTATGTTTTTGTTTGCCTTCACTAATGTTTCAATGAGTAATTTATAATCACTTATTATTTCATTTGTTGACCTACATTTCAAAAAATCATTTGTCCCTATTAATACCATTACCTGTTCATTTATTTTCTTAATATTTTGGTTTACTAGTCCATTTAATTCCTTAATCGTTTGCCCACCCCTACATAAGCCTGCTGTCCATTTTCCACATATTAACTGGGATTGAAAATTCATACATTGTTTTGAAAATCTAACTAATTGAGAATCCCCCAATAGTTCATAACCATTATAGACTGGTTTTGTTATTACTTCTGGCTTATCCAAAGTAATACAGTTAACATGTGGTTCAACTAGTCAATCTTTATTTATTCCACCCCTATAGTTACCTCTGTTATTACCTCTGTAGCTTCCCCTATAGTTACTTCTATTGTTCTCAACATACCTAACAGACCCTCCATTACTACCATCATTGTTGTCATCTAGCCTAGCTCCACCCCCCACATTATCTGCATTGTTCCTAACCTCCGAGTTCTGATTGTGTTGGCCTACATTTGCTCTAGGACTATTTTGTCTGAATCCCAAGTTGTCTCTGTTCCTGTTATTGTAGTTACCGTAGCTTATCGGTAAACTTTCCTTATCATGTATCGTTCCCAGGTTTCTACACATATTTTCTAGTTCACCCTCTGTCGTAATCTCTTTTACTGTCATAATCATTTGAACAGCTGCGGCTGAACTTTCTGGTAAGTGCCTACAAATATGTTTTAAGAACATTTCCATACTGATAGGTTTGTCTAACACTTTATTGATTTCATAGTAATTCATTACATAGGTCTGCAAATCCATCTTACCAATTTTAAAATTACCACTGCTCATTAAGTCACATTCAAATTCCCGCTGTCTAGTGTTACCCCAGTATTTCCTCTTAAACTCATTTTCAAAATATTGAAAATTATCAAATTTATCTACCTGTTGTCTAGCCCAAGTCTCTGGTTCACCCTTCAAGTATTTAATCAAATGTAATAACTGCACTTCCCAGTTATCACCCGATACTTGTACAAACTTCCTTGCAAACTTTAAATAAATCGTAGGATGTACCGAGTTAGGCTCATTACTAAATTTGGTTAAAAACAACTCTGCATTAGCACTTATGGTGCTAGGCTTAGTTGATTTGACTTCCTGGCTTACTACATATGTAGGCTGAGTTTTTTGTCTAAGGTCATTTACCTCACATTCCATATCATTTATCTTAACCTCAACTGACTTTATTCTGTTTGTTACAACAACAGCTTCATTATCATATCTTTCTTCAAATCTGTCTTGCTTTTTTACGCACTCCTCAACTCTAATTTTACTATCTGACTCACCTTCATTAAACTGTCGTTCAATTTTCCTTAACTCTCCATCATTAGTGTTAACTCTATGTTCCAACGCAACAGTGCGTTCACTTACCTGTTGAAATGTGCCATCAGATTCTAGGATTTTGGACTGCATTTTATTAACCCTATCTTCTACCTCACCTAACTCTTTACTCATTTTACAATCAAGCTTTTTACATTCCGCACCTATTCTATTGTCAATCTCGTCCAGTCTGTTACTATGTTCATTTAGTTTTACATCAATGCTCTCAAACTTACGGTCCATACTGTCAAACCTAGCACTAAACTTCTGATCCATACTGTCAAACCTAGCGTTAAAATTAGCCTCAACTTTTTCAAACCTAGTATTTATATCATCACTCACTGTTTGTAGTTTAGTATTCATATTGTCACTCATTGATTGCAACATTTTAATTAACTGGCTTTGAAATTCCCTATTTTGGTCTAGGATAGGGTCTACACTACTTTGGTTTGGTACCGGGCCTACTTCATTTTGCATTGTTACAGGGCCTACGACATTTTGTTTTGTTATTGGGCCTACACCTAGTCCATTTAAATCCCAACCAGGCCAATCTTCTCCAGACATTGAAGACACATTAGATGGGCTCTGATTATTATTTTCTAGTACATTGTGATCTGCTACCTCCTCCATTTTACTCAAATCTTCAGATGACATTTTGTAATCAATTTATAAACTAACACCCGATTAATAATAAAATTCACAATAACTAGTTCATACTCTTTCAATCATCATTAGCCATCTTCCACAACAAGCCCCACTACTTGGCGCGCCAATTTGTAACCAAACTCTTTTTTCTTAATTAATTAATTATTAATATTTTTTAATTTTAATTAATATCTCAAACAAAAAAATCAATGATATTCAATTAAGCTATCTCAGGGTTCAATTTAATTTATCTCATGGTTCATTGATTTATTAATTACTAATTCAGCCGGCAAAACATGATATTCTTAACGACAGGGTAGACCCATGTTGAATCTTATCCACATGTAAAATCCTGTGAGTTCGTGTGGAGCTTGTTGGAAATTAGGCATTGATAATAAAAAAGTAGATAATTCTGAACATACATCTATTTATTTCTAAACATCTTAACTTAACAAAGGTTGTAAAAAAGTTCAATTAGTCCTTAAATCCAGATAAAACTAATACACCCTAATACATCAGACAATTTAATAACTATCTTGTACCTGTGAATTTATTTGTGAAACAAAATAATGTCACTGAGAATGAAACAATTTATTTATAAAAGTTCTTGTAGAATATCATTTATCTTTACTATTGTTTAAGTTCCATTAAATATTATGCCGTTGTCTAGATGAAATTTGTTATTCAGTTAGATATTTACTAACTGGATTTTGATTATAGTCCTTCTTTTAGTAGAGATAGGCTATGCCTCTCTGTATTAATGAGCCCTATTATAGCCATGACCGAGCCCTAGCCTCTGCCGATTTCACTGTTCAGAATAGGTTATACCTATTTTCAGTTCCAAATAGTTTCAGTTAAAACATCGAGCTAGGCTATGTCTTTTTATAACCCAAAATAGGTTATCCTGGGCCTAGGTTTCAAATAATTTAAATAATTTTATCAGAAGTATCAACGATAAATCATTTTGATTAAGTTAAATACTTATCAATTCGATGTTTTTTCCACAAGGCCTAGTCACTAATTACACTGTCACAGTCAAATACACCGTTCACAAATGCCCTTTTTAACGGATTACACAACACTCCGGAGATGCCATCTTAGCGTCTATCAGCTTTACTTCCGAGATTCACAATACTTGTTACAGGACCTTCACGCACCGTGGAAAATGACAAAAGACCAAGAATCGCGCGTTCTCGCCCTATTTATGCGAGAGGATGCCTCACTCGCGCCAAGCAATCCTATTGGCTGTCGAGATCAGGCGACCAGGTTTTGGGCTAAAATGCGCCGCGTTCATGCGCAGTAAACATCGCCAAAATGGCTAAAATACCGTTTGTTAAATTCACATATTTACTCATTAAAAAATCGACTTTGCTATTTTCTAACCGAATTTGATAATTTTCTCAGGCCTGCTAGGGAATCTCATATGGTTTATTCCTATGTAGTTTTAATGTCGATCTGACGTTTAGTTTCAAGGATATTCCCTTTTTACTAAACAGTCAAGTTATTGCACAATAGTAAAACCGTTAAAAATTGACTTTTTTATTTCTTGATAGAATTTTATAGTTTTTTCACACAAGTTAGAAAATTCCATATAGTTTATTCCTGTATGATTTTTATTTCAGTTGGACTCATAATTTTTAAGATATTTCATTTTTACTAACTCAAAAGTTTGTGACATGTCATTTTATCATTTATTGTTATTAAAATGTATTTAATTTAGCAATGAACTGAGCCACCCGTCTCAATCACGAGTAACAAAGTTGTTAATATTTTCCTTGACAAAAATTATATTTTGAAAAATGAATATGGAAGGCAGAGTCATAATTTCATAACTAATAAAAAAAGGTTTACTACTAGTTCTAACAGGAATATCAAACAAGAGTCTTAAAGCCTTCTTTTGCCAGATGAAAACATGTCTAGCTCCACTACTATTACCCCACAAAAGGTTTGCGTATAAGAGATGGGTGTGAAAAAAACTATGGTAAGTAATAAGCAGCATATGAATGGAAATACATTTTTTGAGCCGTATCAGTAAAAAACAAACTCTGGCCAATTTAGAAATAACATTGTATGTATGAGACTCCCAAGTAAGCTTGACATCAAGTGTGACTCCTAGAAGTTTAACGTGGTCATAAATCTTATTATTAGCACAGCCTAATTGCCTCAATGAGAAACAAATTCTTTCTGTTTTCTCATCATTAATAGATAAAAAATTACTACTAAACCAGGTTTTACCAAAATCAATCATATCAGTTATAACTTTTTCAGTCTCCTTAAAATCCTTACCCGAGTACAGAAAAGAGGTGTCGTCAGCGTATAACAATGTTTTACAAGGCATGGAGTTAGGAAGGTCATTAATAAAAATTATAAATAAAAATTTTTATTAATGACCTTAAGTATTAATTTAGCCCAGTAGCCCAGTGGCATGTTGTCAGATGTTTCAAGATCATGTGGTCAGGGGTTTGAATCCTACTTTTGATGCTTACTTTTTCTGGCTGCAATTTATTTCTGTTTAATTTGACTTTTTTGTTTTTACAAATTCATTTATTTGTAATTATGTTGCACAACGAACAGCCACTATACATCGCTCTGCGGAGTTAGGATAGGTTAGGTTACTATAATTTTGTCGTGAACTGAAGTCTAATTTGTTGTTTTTTACAAGTAAATCCTTTTGTAGAACTCCAATTTAACATTGTAACCACAACTTTTTATTTATATCTGATTGACTTTGATTGAGTGAGCACTTTATTTTTCGCTTTTATTCACCTCGAAACAACCATCGTAGTCGAGAGTTCATTCGATAAAACTAACAAGCAGCCGGTTGGTCAAATGTTTCGATATCGAACCGATATGGGATCGCCTGTGCAGGTGTTAATGTGCTCACCAAAGGTAATTTTTATGTAGTTTTTCTTTGGTTAATGAACTACAATAGTTGAGTTTGATTTAAACATGAGTTGACTGAGGAATGCAAGTGATCGAAGCGAACTCCAAAATGGGGTTTGGATGCGAAGCCCCCAACGGCGATAAGCCTAGTTTTATATATATAAATTTGTATATGAATGAAATATCTAAAAATATGTAAAACAACTCGAGCGCCACGCAAAGGTCGTCACTGGCTCAAAAGTAATGGCGGGTAATCCCAACCAACGCAACGCGAGAAAGACTCGGCCTTTCACTACACGCTACAGCACTCTACTGAGGTCTGGGGAAGATACTAACAAATAAACGATGATAGCCGAATAGCATTGCCGGAGACCCCGGAACGGGGTTGAACGCACCCGAGTAGGGGTCGGCCACGACTCCGATCGGGGTTTGCTGCAGCGAACGTGTTAAAACCTTTATTCAGTGATGATGATTTTATAGTGAGGACTTGGTCCCAGCAATTCCCCATTTTCTAAGATTTTCAAATCAAAGTTGCAGTGCAGTGGCGTAGGTACGGGGGGGGGGGATCAGGAGGATATATCCCCCCCTTGTAACTTGGAAACATTTAAATTTATATCCTCCTGAAATCAAGCTTATGCCTTTTGATTAAAAAGGAATGATGTTACTGAAAAACAAAAAATATATATGTGCAATATCTTCAAAATATCTTGATTTATATATTAAGAATATTGTTCGCGTACAAAAAATAGTAGCAGATGAACTGCACCGGCACGCGGCACGGTATTTGTGCGCCACAAGTGGGACGTGAGTCATCTAACAGTCTACCCTCAACCCCTGCACATGTGTAATTTAATTAACTGCAGGGAGCCATAAATCTTCATACTGATTTCCAGCGTTCTATATGTGTAAAAGTCAACGATATTTCCCGACGAAATAAAGCCAAAGAGTAACAAATAATAGAGGTTAGAGTGAACAGGGAAACAGGGTTTAGCTTATTTGGCAATCGTTGCTTGACGATCAAGTTGCAAATGCAAATAAATTTTCGTTCATAGATAGGATTTCAACACAAAATTTGTGTTATTCAACACATTTTTGAAAACAATTTCAAAAAGGAGAGGTTTTTAATTTTTCACGGAAATCCCCGGAGCTGTATTTTTAACTTCGGGGAAAACTTCCCGAAACCAGTGAATTGGCAACCCTATCTTAACGATTTCTTTCCAGTACTATAAGTACTTTTTAGTCCTGGTACAAATACCGTTTCCTTTGTATCAATGGTTTATGTCTTGTATGTGTAGGCCTATCAATAATTATGAATGTAAGGGACACGTTAATGATGTCTCCAATTTTGTATACCGGTATCAGCTCTAATCACGAACACAATTTTTGTTTTGTATTCCCTAATGAGATATCCCCCCCTTGACAAAAGTCTATCTACGCCACTGTTGCAGTGTTTATGATCTATTAATATTTATATTTTGTAAGCTGTATTTCACATTACCTATAGTCTCCAAATTAAATGGTAAATGCATATAGAATAATTTGCTCTTGATATAGGCCCTCACACTACAAGGGTTGAACCTCCTACATTCAATTGCATTATCTATACCCTTCTTCTGCTTCAAACCACCCAAAATATAATTATTAAAATCCATGAAATGGTTCTATAAATACTATTCAATTTAGGAGGCCTACAAACAATTTGTTTTTATGTGATGTCTGGATTTTGAAAATTATGTTGGTAAACTTATCCTGTGGTAAGTGATTAGAATTTGTCTAATAATAATCTGTGGTATTTAAATCTGTTTAGGAATAAAAAGGAGAGTGAATATTTTATACCGAAGCAGAACGAGTCCTCAGTCTCTTTGAATTCCAGTAAATGCAGCGTAAGTATTTTTTGACCAAACTACGCTGTAATCACCTGTTTTCGGAACTTCATTTGGATACGAAAAGTAGATATTTCCCGTCCAAGGGCCGAAAGTCATCTGATCTATTTAGCCAGTGTTGCCAACTTGTTTTCCAGTGTACACGACGTTACCTGGTTAATATATGCGTACTATTTTGTGTTTTTTGGTTGAAACACTGTAAAAAATAATAACAAAATTCAAAACATTGTACTATTGATGTTTTGTTTATTGGTTAACTGTTTTTAGTCCGAGATGAGACTTTATGTTTTCAAATAATCACAGCTGTACTTTCAATTGTTACGTAAATAGTGACAAAAAGTATAATAGAATGAGACTTATTCATAACCTAATAGTTTCATTTATAGGATGTAAATTTTCAAATACATACTCACATTTTAGCGAAATTCCCCTACAAGGAAGAAGCTATTACCGTCGGTCTCATGGTAAGACTTAAGCCCGAGACCATGATAACTTTTTGTTTTGAGGTGCCCAGATGTCAAAAACACTATTTGTTCAAATTGGTATATATTTGTGTGTGTGTGTGCGTGTGTGTGTGTGTGTGTGTGCGTGTGCGTGTGCGTGTGTGTGTGTGGGCGCGCGCGTGCGCGCTTTAACACGATAACTTGAGTAAAAAACATCTGATTTCGATGAAATTTGGCTCAAATGTGTAAAGTGACATTCATGACAAAGTTTGAAAACCAGAAAAATCGGACTGTGGGAAGGGGGGTGCGTGTGCGTGTGCGTGTGCGTGTGTGTGTGTGGGCGCGCGTGCGCACGCTTTAACACGATAACTTGAGTAAAAAACATCTGATTTCGATGAAATTTGGCTCAAATGTGTAAAGTGACATTCATGACAAAGTTTGAAAACCAGAAAAATCGGACTGTGGGAAGGGGGGTTTAAGGGGGTTTTAAATTTTTCAAAATTCAGTTTTTGCACTTTTTACCCTACAATTTTTTAAAACACTCAATTTTGGTATTGAGCATTTTATAGAACTTAAAAAAACAGATAATTTAGTATCTTAAATTATTAACCTAGGTTAAATGGTTGCGGAGAAAATCCAAAAAAACCTGCTCATAAAATCTCCCATGTTAATCTTATGGGAAAAAGGTTTTTGGCTTTTCCTCAGTTCATTTTAATGTAAATTTCACATTTGCTTTTACCAATCAATACAGTTCTACAAAACAATCATTTTGGTGTTTAAATTGTGATTCTACGTCCAACCGTTGCAGAGATATTCTAAGTGCTAAACACAGTACGTTGTCCAATGTTATCCTTATGGAGAATAAATAAAATTTGATATCTTGATTATTTATGAATGCATATTGATGAAACTTGGTATTTGGCTTGACATAGTACTGATATATTGATATTTGCACGAACAATTGATTTTTTGTTAATTATCCCAGTAGTAGCAAACCTGCATACTGAGCCCTAATGTTATTTTTATGTAGAATAAGTAAAGTTTTATATCTCCCTTAACCCTCTAGGTGCCTTGTCATGATTGTCTTAAATGTCACGTGATTTTAGCGAATTTCCCCTATAGGGAAGAAGCTATTACCGTAGGTCTCATGGTAAGACTAAGTCCGAGACCATGATAATTTTTTGTTTTGAGGTCCCCAGATGACAAAAACACTATTCGTTCAAATTTATATATATGTATATATATATCTATATATATATATATATATATATATATATATATATATATATATATGTGTGTCCGTGAATGCGATAACTTGAGTAAAAAACGTCCGATTTCGATGAAATTTGGCTCAAATGTGTAAAATGACATTCATGACTTTAAGTTCGAAAACCAGAAAAATCGGACCATGGAAAGGGGGGTTTATGGGGGTTTTAAAATTTCCAAAAATCAGTTTTTTGCATTTTTCACCCTACAATTTTTTAAAAACTTAATTTTGGTTTTGACCATGTTATAGAGCTTAAAAAAACAAATATAGTATTTTGAATTATTAACCTAGGTTAAGTGGTTGCGGAGAAAATCCAAAAAAACCTACTGATAAAATCTCCCATGTTAATCTTATGGGAAAAAGGTTTTTGGCATTTCCTCAGTTTATTTTAATTTAAACTTCACATTTTCTTTTAGAAATCTGTTCAGTTCCACAAAACAATCATTTTGGTGTTTAAATTGTGATTCTACGCCCAACCGTTGCTGAGATATTCAAAGTGCTAAACACAGTACGTTGTCCAATGTTATCCTTATGGAGAATAAATAAAATTTGATATCTCGATTATTTATGAATGTATGTTGATGAAACTTGGTATGTGGCTTCAAATAGTACTGGTATATTGATATTTGCACAAAAAATGATTTTTTGTTGGTTATTCCTGTAGCAGCATACCTGCGTACTCAGCCCCCATGTTATTCTTATGGAGAATAACTAAAATGTTATATAGCGCTTATTTATGATTGAATATTGATGAAACTTGGTATGTGGCTTCGCCTAGGTAAATTATATCTATATTAGCATAAAAAACCATTGTTTGTGTTCCTTGTTTCAGCAAACCTACGTACTCATTACCAATGTTATTCTTATGGAGAATAATTAAAATCGCTTATATGTGAATATATTTTTATGAAACTTGGTACGCGGCTTTATGTGGAATTCAGACAAATATTATGCATTGGAAATTCGCTGAGTACGCAGGTTTGCTGCGACGGGGGTATTTAGCTCTCTTACAGGGTTTTATTTGAAAATTAACACAAAATTTAAATTGTCACTAAATGGTATACTGTTATACATTTTTGTAAACTAGATAAAATTGACTATCTTACAGTATATAACTTTATGTCCTTATTTTATATACAAAAAATCCAGTATAGGACCAAATCCAGAAATTGCAAAATAAAATTTACTTTCCTTATGTATCCACATATGTACAAAACAGGTTGTGAACCACAGGTACAAAATTCAAGATGTACATTTTGTTCAAAATGTAATTAGGAACAAGAATATATATCTCATTATTAGTAAATACATAAGATAAATATCTATGACAGTAAAACCAAATATGATCACCATGGTACTAACCTAAATCCTATAAAGATGCACGTAAAATCAACCAAGACACATAATATCACTTATCGCTTATATTTTTACTAATAGCCTTGTTCAGACACTTTATTTGGCAATAATAAATGCACTTTAGTGATAATAAACAACATTTTAAATTGAATATAACCTAAAAATCAATAATAAATGAAGAAAACGTAAACAAAACAGAAGGCAGAAAACAACAGTGACGTAACAAATCTTGGCGCAGATGTGTTCTTTCCAACATAGAGTAGAACCTCTCGAGACAGACATTGGAGTAAAGCTTGAAATCTGCCGTTTACAGTGATACCAAATTCAATGCAGTTCAGTACAACTAGAGTGTATTCAGACCGTTGTAACTGAACGTCACTGCAAAGTCACCCGAATTCGGGCAGGTGGCACTTGTACGTAAACAAAAGCCCGCCCGAATTAATGTTATGAATTAATTTTATGAACATAAGTTAATAAAACTTAGTATGTAGCTTCACCTGGTTGAGTTATATTGATAATTGCATAAAAATACGTATTTTGTGTTCCTTGTTGCAGCAAACTGTGTACTCAGCCCTAATGTTATTCTTATACAGAATAAATCAAATGCTATAGATCACTTATTTATTCATGTATTTTTATGAAACTTGGTAAGTGGCTTTATGTGGTAGTGAGAAACATATGCATGCATTGGAAATTCGCTGAGTGTGCAGGTTTGCTGTGACGGGGGTATTTATTTTATAGTGTAGTATGTTGAAAAATAGCGTTTCCACCTCTGCCTTTTGCACCTTTTCTATACTTTTCGGCAAAGGTGCGAATGCTATTTTTCAGCATACTACACTAAAAAATAAAAATGTGAATATTTATTTGAAAATTAACATCCTATAAATGAAACTATGGGGTTATGATTTAGTCTCATTCTATTTTACTTTATGTCACTATACCTTTCGGGTTTTGCATAGCCCTCATACGTTTTTGGGCCAGCAAAATCCCACTTTCGGCCCTTGGTGCAAAATATACTATTATTTTCTGAGGAGATGTCACTATTATTCTGTAATAACTGAGAATTTCATAAAAAATGGTTTACCATTTTTCTGATCATCATTTTATTTTGTCAATTAAAGCAGATAAATTTGGCTCAATTATGTATGATTCATTTTCATATGTATTTTATAAGTAAAACAAACCTACCATATCAATTTTAAGACATTTATCTGGATTTGGATTAACCTTTATTAAATATGCAATTATATGAAAATTCCATTACAGATGCTTGTGAGCAATATCTAAAATAAAGTATAATTTATCAATAGTATAACTTAAATATTAAATTTGTTATGAAGACTTTTCTATTTTACTAGCTGAAAAAACTAACATTAATAAATTAATGGCTGTCTTCCTTGCACATTTGTATTCAATTCTGAAATTGATCATAGCACATTTAAAAACTGTTAAAAAATAATAATTATAAAAGCTATGGACTGATGTTTCAGAGACAAAGTTGTGGAGACAGAGCAGTTCCCACATTTAAGCCTCAAATATCCAAAACCCAAGCGGAGTCTAAACTGCGCGGTTTGAGAGTGTATCATCCTCCACGTAGACGGGTTTACTCTACATCCGAAACTTCCTTACATTTGGTAATTATACTTTATGTTATCATACAAGGATTTATTTGATTAATTTCCCTGGTTTGATTGAACCAGCTAATTAGCTCTTTATATAAACTTTTAGGGAGTTTCTGTACTGTATCAGAGAACTAGCCTCAAAACAGCAACCCGATGAAACAATGCCTTTGGACTCATCTACATTCGGATCAGTAAAAGGGAAAAAATTGGTCCGTGAATTTGTATATACTTTAATGTGACGAACTTTTTTACATATTTTTTGGCATAAAAATTTGTTTTTATTGTGAGTTTATATTTTTGTTAAAGGTCTTGGAGCACTGAATCCCGTAGAGTAAGTGGGGGCCTCAAAATAGTCATTAGGAAAAGTATTGGAAATACAAGGTATTATAGTATATTCCAAGCTGGTTTTATGAATCTTCAAGAACTTAGAACTTGATTTATTTTAACAATTTTACTTCGTAACTCTTCCCAACTGATGTAAACTAAAAGCTAATTCTCAAAAGAAGGGAAATAATAAAATAAATATTCAACTTTAGCGAATTTCCCCTATAGGGAAGAAGCTATTACCGTAGGTCTCATGGTAAGACTTAAGCCCGAGACTATGATAACTTTTTGTTTTGAGGTCCCCAGAAGCCAAAAACACTGTTCGTTCAAATTTATATATATGTGTGTGTGTGTCCGTGAATGCGATAACTTGAGTAAAAAATGTCCAATTTAGATGAAATTGGCTCAAATGTGTAAAGTGAAATTCATGACTTTAAATTTGAAAACCAGAAAAATCGGACCGTGGGAAGGGGGTTTTAAATTTTCCAAAAATCAGTTTTTTGCTTTTTTAACCCTACAATTTAAAAAAAACAACTTAATTTTTGTTCTGTCCATGTTATAGAGCTTAGAAAAAACAAATAATATAGTATTTTGAATTATTAACCTAGGTTAAGTGGTTGCGGAGAAAATCCAAAAAAACTACTCATAAAATCTCCCATGTTAATCTTATGGGGAAAAAGGTTTTTGGCTTTTCCTCAGTTTATGTAAACTTCACATTTGCTTTTACCAATCAGTTCAGCTCCACAAATAAATAATTTTGGTGTTTAAATTGTGATTCTACACCCAACCGTTGCAGAGATATTCAAAGTGCTAAACATAGTACATTGTCCAATGTTATCCTTATGGAGAATAAATAAACATTAATATCTTGATTATTTATGAATATATATTGATGAAACTTGGTATGTGGCTTCACCTAGTTGTGGTCTATCATTATTTGCACAGAAAACCATTTTTATTTATTTTCACCGAAGCAGCAAACCTGCTTGCTCAGCCCTAGTGTTATGTGGCTTCACATAGTACTGGTATGTTGATATTTGCACAATAAATTAATTTTTTGCTGATTATCCCTGTAACAGCAAACCTGCGAACTCAGCCCCTTGTTATTCTTTTGGAGAATAATTAAAATGTTATATAGCGCTTATTTATGATTGAATATTGATGAAACTTAGTATGTGGCTTCGCCTGGTTAAATTCTATTTATATTTGCATAAAAACCAATTGTTTGTCTTCCTTGTTTCAGCAATCCTATGTACTCATCACCAATGGAGGATAATTAAAATTGTATATATCGCTTATATGTGAATATATTTTTATGAAACTTGGTATGTGGCTTTATGAGGTATTAAGACAGATATTATGCATTGGAAATTTGCTGAGTACGCAGGTTTGCTGCGACGGAGGTATTTTATCCTACAGTACTCTGTAAAACCCCTAAAACACATTTTTTTTAAACAACTTTGTTACAACAAAATTCCATTTTCTTTTAACTAGGCCGGAAAATTAGGAGACTTTAAGATCAAATTTTTAGTTATTGATTTGTATTTTGTTTTTGAGTTGAGTAAACATTTTGAAAAAATAGTCTATTTTTGTATATTTGTTCCCAACATGTCAGCCTACTGCCAGGAAAACTTATTCAAGCGTTTATTTTCATACCGGTACCTCTGTAAGTGTACGTACACGTCAATCCAATCTGAAATCATTCGCAAAGGGCCAATAACTCATTTATGTTGTTGCAGATCAAGAGTAGTCCTGAACTCTCAGTGCCTGACATTCCGTGGATTCGAGCAGCGGGAGATGTTAAAACAACCCCTTCAAAAGGAAGCAGCTCTGTATGTTTTTTTGTCTTTTACTTCTAATCATTGTAATACTATATGCTACAAAACTTGCTTTATAGGATGTAGAAAAAAGTGTACAGATGGACTATTTTCCCATTGTTAGTAACATCATATATACTATTTTTAGTGTCTCTAGGTATATCAGATTATAAAAGATTTTTAGAATATAAAGTAATTTTTTGGCGTGTGTGATCCTATAAACAACAAGTTATCTCAGGCTGAGATCTAACCATGTCACCTTTGGTAGCCTAATAGCTTCTTTTCTGTAGAGGAAGTTCGCTAAAGTTACCTCAGAATAGTAGGAAAGTGAAAATAAAATGCCGGAAAGCACACTTTCAATCAGAGGTGCCCACCCCCCTAAAAACCATGACCCCCCTTTAGCCCCCTCAAGACCGAGACTACCCCCCCTAAAAAAAAACAATATTTTTATAACCCTCATAAATAATCAACATTGTGACCCCAATCTTTCTGCAAACCAATCCTTTACATCGATTGACATCACACTGTATGGACAAGAGAGTCTAATTTTAAAACTTTTAGTCTGTTATTGCCATTTTTTTTATTGAATGTAGTAAATTTTACTTGAGTATTAATTATAAAATTATGGAAATTCAATAATTTATTTGATTAAACATGTATGCCAGCGGCAACTTAGTTATTCCGGTTTTTATATTGAGAAAGTCTAACATTCTTGAGTCACCTAGTAATGAATAAATCTTTTTTGAAGTTTACTTAAAATAAAATTGTTTTGCTTGCGTTTTACCAAGTTTTTTCAGAACCGATATTCAATCAGTCAGTTTTGGTTAGGTAGGCAATGAGCACAATGGGACACAAAATAATCTATCTTTCTCAAAATTGACTTATTGAAAGTGCAAAATCAGGAAGTGAAAAACTATAAGCCACTTGATTAATTTGCAACTCAATTTATTTTTAATTAGTAGGTATACAACAAAAACTTGTTATGAGTTTACTGAAGATTATTTTTCAGAAATAAAATTGAGGAATTGTAGCAAACAGTATTGTTTTAGTTTGAAAAAATTTCATTTCCATGTTAACCTATTTTTGTTTTAGAGTTTTTCCGTGTTCAAGATTTATTAGAAGTTCTCATTTTTATTTGAATAGTTTACGACAGATCAAAAACAGTTGCAACCACCGATGTAGCTTTGTAATTCATATCAGTTTCCATAGGCATCCAATCATTCACAATATAACTTTTATAACCTATCAATTACAAGTCAAGCTGAAGGTGTACCAAAGCAGACGGACGACTCTATACATTGACGGGGACAACGTATTTGCAAAGAGAAATAAAAGATGTTTCAGTGCTGCCACTCTTAGAGTAATATTGCTTCTGGGATGGGCTAATATAGTTGTATCCGTTAAGCAATTACTTTTTCAGAGTAATTGTAGACAGTAGATGATGGTAAGTTTTACCATGATTACACTTACTTTTATTTCTGAACCATTTCAAATTGATCACATAATTTAAATTAGTCTGTTACATTCTCAGGGGCGGTAACAGGGGGGTCAAGGGGGACAGCTGTACCGGGCCCTTAGCTCAAAGGGGCCCCAGAGCCCCCTCAGTAATTTTCCGTAAAATAGTTTTTGAATAATAAAAATAATATTTGATATAGCATTGTTAAAAAATAAGCATTTTAAATCAACCAAAGATAGCAAGAGCTACCTTTAACCACAAACAAATTTTAAACTGAGTTAATTCCCCCAGTCCCAGTGGCAGTGACCAGTGTTCCTGTTAGCTGAAGCATTGGTTTCCACCAGTTTCCGCGGACACCACTGAATTTGTGAGGTTATGACGAAAATCCTATTTTATTGGGCAGTACCCACCTTTAGGTTATGCGGCGTTAGTCCATATTGGTGACGATTTTGAAGAACAAACCCTCTTATACACTTAAAAAAAAAACACAAAACACTGCTACGAAATGACTGAGTCATGGTTAGTCGCTTGGTTCGACTACAAGAGTTTTCTCAAGGAACCCTAGATAACGGAAAACATTGTAAAGGTTTTCCGAAACGTCGGATATTTTATATGTGGCGTTTCGTTGTGTTTGTGTGTTTTTTTAGTGTCTGACAAGAGGTTTTATTCTTCAAAATCGTCACCAATATGGACTAACGCCACATAACCTGAAGGTGGATAGTGCCCAATAAAATAGGATTTTTTAATAAAAAAACCCACCTAAAGCATGTCTTTCAAAGAATGTATGTATGAAGTTGTAGGGTCGCAGTATCCATTCTGCTGCATTACTGTATTTAAGCGGGACCTACGATGTAGGCCCCGATTTAAGACTTCTTATTTTAAACTTTTAAGTACTCGTGTTACTCACTTCGTTCATTTAATAATGTATGTAACATTGACTACTGTCGGATTCAAAATTATGGATACTCGAGTTTGACTTGCCACCAAAAATTAACCGATTGAGCTACAACAACGGCGGTTATATAAAAATTGTCCTTGTCTTATTCTTCGTGTTTCGGTGTAAACAAAAATTTTAAATTTTGATTGTAACTAATTTTTATTGCAGGTAGAATCTAAAAAGTACACGATTTTTGCCATTTTTCTAGCAACTACGGAGTTAAAAAAATCATATTTCCGAAACAGATCAACTTATCGATTTCAAATTTTGATATGTCATAGATAGACATGTTTTTAGTTTATTTGTATAATTTTAGATTTTTTAACTTAATTTTATGAAAGCTGTTATCCATTTCGTAAAGTGATGTTTTCTCAGCACTCAAAAGAGCTAAAAACTTGTTTAATGGCTTGTTATGAAGCTCGTGATTTTTATAGTCTAATTTTGAAAGTACGTAAACCAAATCTACTTCGAAACGGTTTATTCAGAGTGATTATTAAGTAATAAATCAGTGCGTGCATGAGGCTGGCTACCGCTGCTGCGTGTTGAAAAGAACGTTGAAAAGAGTGCGACGTTGCCGCGATAAGCGAGTTGGCGAGCGCTCCGCAATCTGCAACCAGTTTGTAAAGTGTTTGTCAAAAAAGTGTTATCTTTTTTGATTTACATTTCACCATTTCCTATCACCGTTGTCACCTCTTGTCACCCAGCTTCTCCCCTTCACTCTTGAAAAAACAAATAGCACTTAAAATCATTCACACTTCCTGCTCACTGAAATGTTCTCTGGGAGGCATCTCGTGGCTCGATGTGAACACAAGCTAAAACGCTCATCAAATGACTCAGGAGAAAGCGAACATTGATCTTCCGACACATTCCATTATAAATTCATACAAAAATTTTAATTTTATAATCCTTCCCGTCCAACCCGAGGTCAAAAGCCTCAGAGTGCGGAGCGCCCGCCAACTCGCTTATCGTGGCAACGTCGCACTCCGTTCTTTTCAACACGCCGCAGCGGTAGACAGCCTCGTCCGCGTAGTGATTTATTACTTAATAATCACTCTGAATAAACCGTTTCAAAGTAGATTTGGTTTAATTACTTGCAAAATTAGACTATAAAAATCATGAGCTTCATAACAAGCCATTAAACAAGTTTTTAGCTCTTTTGAGTGCAGAGAAAACATCACTCTATGAAATGGATAACAGCTTTCATAAAATTAAGTTTCAAAATCTAAAAAAAAAAACAAATAAACGCATATACACAAATATACAAATACATATACATACAAATATACACATATATACAAATAAACTAAAAACATGTCTATCTATGACTTATCAAAATTTGAAATCGATAACTTGACCCGTTTCGGAAATATGAATTTTTTAAGTCCGTAGTTGCTAGAAAAACGGCAAAAATCATGTACTTTTTAGATTCTACCCGCAATAAAAATTACTTACAATCAAAATTTAAAATTTTTATTTACATCGAAACATGAAGAATAAGACAAGGACAATTTTTATGTAACCGCCGTTGTTGTAGCTCCATCGGTTAATTTTTGGTGGCATGTCAAACTCGAGTATTCATAATTTTGAATCCCGACAGTATGTATTCAGTTAAAACACAATAGGCTACCACATTCACTGCTCTTTTGCACTTACCTCATCTGGTTTATTAACTTTGTCATAAAATCTGACAGTACTACTTGAGAACACTTGTATGCCGAAAAATTACTAAGAACACCTTTTTATTTATATTCCCTCAAGACTTACAACTAATGAATTGAGGAACAATAATGTTGTCTTTGAGTTTATTAAAATTAACGGAGGACCATGGGGACAAAATAATGAACTGTACTAATAAGTTGCTGACTCAAAGAAAAATAGTTCCAAAATTATAAAATGCGGAAGGCAAAATATGTGTTACCTTTTATTTTTAACTGCTCAATATATTATGAAGATGAAGCCGTGTCCAGAAAATTGTTCTTTTTCAAGCGTTGAGTTGAGTTGAGACGATGATGACTACGGTGAACCAGGCCTGGTATAACTTGCAGTGGAAAATGGATTTAAAAAAGCCGTAGTGAATGCAAAGTATTAATAATCTTGAGGTTTGACTTTAAACTCTGTGTAACGTTACATGATAAAATAATTTTGATGTTAACTGAAAACTTGGAAGTTGTGATCGAATGAGAAAAAACTACTGTGACATGATAAAACTTAGTTGAGTTCACTTCTACAGCTGGGCAGGGGCGGATCCAAGGGGGGGCGGTAGGGGCGGTCACAAAATTATTGTGTTTTATTTGATTACTTAGGCTTAAGTAGAAAGTTTGAATTCATCCGATTGAAAATTGAAGTAGAAAAAGTCTCACTAAATACCGTTTTTCGGTTGCAAAAGTCAATTTTGCTGCTCCCGTCTACATTACATTCAAATTAAAACTATTGCACCTAAACGTTTGATAAATGGATTAAAATATATACCATTAAACAGATGAGATTCTAAACTTTCATTTGAATTTATAACACATTACTTAGGTCCATGTCTTTCACCTAAAAGCGACTTACAAAAACATTTATATTCCCGAGTATCGCGAAGGTTGTTGCAGTTTTGCCAGTTGACAGGCCAAAAATTCAGTGTTTTCAACATGGTCTTGGAGGTAAATTTTAACCGCAAACAGAAAAGGTTGGTCCCATTATATTCCTTCGTTATTTTTTACTGGATTTCAACACTGATCTCTGCTCTATGTTATCTGGAGTCACTACTCTTTGATTAAATAATTCCCAAAAGCGTGTCGTCTAGATCATCTTTCTGCTTTGTTGTGTTGTCACCTTGGCGTTAGCTGGACCAATCAAAATTCATCGGGTGGACGCTGTCAAAATTAAAAGTCGCCGACCGATTTTCTGCTGTAGTGTTTACTGTCAACAGTTAACATTGATATTGGATTGGAATTTAATATTTGAATCATCCATTATTAATAATGTTACTGTGTTGATGTGTAAGTAAAATAAATAATTAAACCAACCACCCAAGTGTACGATTTTCAATATCATCCACCAACGACCATAAATGGACCGTAGGTTTATGTTACCTAAATCATTACTTAGCTTCAAGATGATTGTTTACTTTTTATTTTAAAATATTCGCAAGGCTTTAATTTTAAGTTTATAACACAAGGTTTCGACTCGTAATGTACTTAAAAACAATGATAAAGGTTTTAAAAAATCACCAGATTAACATTGATTTAAATGGGGAATAAAATTACCATACCGCCAAAACTCAAAACGTCAAAAACTCCCATAATGCATCAGTAAAACAATTTGGCCAACATAACGGCCGAAAAACACAGTGGCAAGCTTTTCTGACACTGAGTGGTGACTCTAGATATAACATAGAGCTCAGTGGATTTCACCTGTCGACCGCCGTTTGCTTCAGCTGTATGTTAGGTTTTATTTTTGTGTAAACCTAATCCACTGTTAGGTATTAATATCCAGTAGCTTGGTTATAGGAGCAAAAATTGCCTCAAGTTATACGTAATGAAATAAAAGGAAACAAAGATTAAATTGCGTGCAAACGGAAGCTCATATGCCAATTATTTCATTTTGTAAATGTGGTACATTTCATTTTTCAAGTCGTTGACCTTGGCTGTCAGCCTCATTCCTCATTGTATCTTCGAGTTGCACAGTTCAAATGCAGATTTCAAATAAGTTTTGTAAATAGTAGTTTTTCGCAAGTGTAATAACTGAAATTAATAGTTTATTTAATTTAGGCATCTTACTTGTTCATAAACGTCTACAGATAACGTAGATAAAGGTTTAATGCCTAAATATTTTTTATTTTTATTTACGGTCGGGCGAAGCAGAAATAAAGTTATTTTTTGTTTAGTACCTATGTTTAGAAAGTTATGATTGTTTTTTTTCTTGACTACAAGGTTATTGATATATTATTTTAACTTTAGTTTCATTCGTTGAATAATTTAATATAGTATGTTAATTTAGTTAATATAGTTAATTTAGTTATAGTTAGTTATTATTAAATAATGGGGGTGCCAGTGACCACCCGTTAGCGGGGGGTTTAATTTCGGTGACCGCCCCCCCCAAACATGACCTCTGGATCCGCCCTTGCAGCTGGGAGAAGACTGGTTCCTTCTAGAAATCGGAAATCCTGTATATTCTTGGTTGTGACGAAGGTCTTTTGACAGATCAGACGGACGGTCAAAGTCTATTGATATGAATTGTGTGTCTATACTGATGTTCAACTGTTCATTGTATAAGATAAAAACTTTTCTTCCTTATGTCACCTTCTTCGTAGGCTAGGCCTATTTAGATAATTTAAATAAAATAAAACCTTATTTTATTTTTAAGTCTAATTAAAACACATATTAGGCTCATGTCATTATGACCAAATAAAAGATGCTGTTAATTCATCTTCTGACAAAGTAAAAATCAAATTAAAAAACTGCATTATTTTTTAGGTCCATAGTTTTGGCCTATTTTAATATAAAATAGTAAACATTTCACCCCCTTTGAACCGACTTGGTTCAACAATTATTTGAATGGAAAATCATGATACACTTTAGGCCATTATATTTGAAAAGCCTAATTAAAAGAACAAATGATATAAAAAAGGAGGCGATTTAACAAAAGTCTTTAGTCCATTAATAGAAGCGGAAAGACCTTGATGGCAGGTCTAGTCTAAGTCCCATTTGAAGTTTTCACTGCCACTACCCTGACCACATCGTCTTTGCTGGGTGAAGTAGATATGATTCGCCCAAGGGGCTTAACACAATGGAGTGGCCCTTGAATCCTGTAAAATGACAAAATCTCCGATTTTGAGCTTTTCTTTGTTATAAATCCATTTTGTTTGTTACTGGAGTGCATTGAGGTATTCCTGGCTCCACCGACGCCATAGATTCTGAGTAAAGAGTTGAATCCGCTGCCAACGTTTAAGACGGTTAGTCGTGATGTCAGTGACATCTGATTCGGGAACTGGGACTAATGGTGATCCAACTAAGAAGTGTCCCGGAGTCAGAGCTGACAGGTCTGATGGGTCAGCAGACAAGGGGTCAGTGGCCTAGAATTTAAGATGGCTTCAATTTTGGAGGTCAGTGTAAAAAACTCTTCTACTGTAAGTATATCTTGATTGATCACACGAATAAGATGAAATTTCATACTCTACACAGCGCTTTCCCACAAACCTCCTTGGTGAGGGGTAACTGGTGGGTTAAAGTGAAAGTGGGTTGAAGTGATTGAAGGTTGCAAAATTCACAAATTTTCTTCTCGGCATCCGCTTTGTTAAAAAGTTACTTGAAATAAGTATCTGCTCCTTTAAAATTAGTACCACAGTCAGAGTAAATCTTGGCTGGTAGGCTACGGCGAGAAACAAAGCGGTCCAGAACGGCTAGAAATGATGTGGTAGATAGATCAGTGACAGGTTCAAGATGAATGGCTCTTTTAACAAAGCAAATAAAGACACATATATATATTGAAGACCTTCGAGGAATGTAGATTATCAGATTTGGCGCTAAATGGTCCACAGAAATCAAGACCCACAGTTGAAAAGGGTCGAGAGTAGTTCACTCTTGATAAAGGCAAGTCACCCATGAGTGGAGGGAAATTTGTTGGCTTACATCTAAAACATTTCACACATCGGAAAACCCGATTTTTAATAATGCTTTGAGCTGATAATATCCAGTATCTCTGACGAATCAACGCCTGAAGCAGATGTGGTCCAGCGTGCATATGCTTAGAGTGATAAAAGTCAATCAGTAAATTGACGACATTATGTGATTTTGGCAGCAGTACAGGATGCTTGCTATCGTAACTAAGTCCAGAATGTTTTAAACGTCCACCCACTCTTAGGATACCCTGGTCATCGATAAAGGGTGCTAGCCTTTGAATTCGGATGCTACATGGTTTATTCGTTTTCAAAGTTTTATGTCTTCAGAAAAAGATTCTTTCTGCACCAATTTGATAATGCATGCATGATTCACTATGTTTTATTTCCGAAATATTAGGCACAGAACTTTTGAGTTTCTCTTCAACATTCTTCATACGGCAGTTATTAATAAATCGTTTTATATAGAAAAGTACATTCAATAATTTGTTCCATTTAGAAAACTTATATAAAAGAATAAACTCCTCAGAATTTGAAGATGTAAGAACAGTGAGTGGGTCTGATTTTAATTCAGGAATATTTTTGGAGGTAAGAGAACCAATATTCGAGTTAGGCCATTCAGAAGGGGGTTCAACCAACCATTTTGGTCCTGGCCACGAAAGAGGATTATCTTTCAACTCTGTCGGAGATATACCTCGAGAGGCATAGTCATCAGGGTTATCAGTACCCATTACATGATGCCACAAATGTGATGGCGTTAATTCTTGGATTTCGGCAACTCGATTTGAGACAAAAGTTTTTAAACGATAAGGCTGAGTGCCAATCCAAGCAAGAACTATGGTTGTATCACACCAGTTTCTAATTAGTTCTACGTTGTAATCAAGAGAGAACATTTTCAAACAGTAATTCATAAGTTTTGCCAGGAGCTGACTGCCCCATAATTCTAGGCGAGGCAAAGAGACAGTTTTGAGTGGAGAAAGAGGAGTTTTTGAGATCAGTTGTTGAATAACAACGTGTCCATCACTATTCACTGTGCGAAGAAAAACAACACCAGCATAACCCCGCAGGAAGGCGTCAGCAAAGCCAAGATGTTAAATAGTATAACCTTTAGTCAAGGACAAATTTCTTGGCACAATAATATACTAAATATGAGGCAACTCCTTCAAAAAATTATTCCAAACATCAGCAAGATGAGGAGGCAATGAGTCATCCCAATTCTTCAAGTTTTCGGCCCATAAATGTTGCATAAAAAGTTTAGCTTTCATTTTTACTGGTGCTAACAAACCCACTGGGTGAAGAATTTGAGTAATGACACTTAGTACTTTTCGTTTTGTAGGCTGTAATGTGGTACATGAGTCTAAAACACTGACTTGATATGAAAAATTATCAGTAAGAGCCGACCAGCGGAGGCCTAAGATACTAAAATGAGTTTGTTGTACTGCACTGTGAAAAAAACATAGGCACTAGAAAAAGATCTAAGTATATTTTTCTTTCTATGAAAGTGTGTTTCAAGTGTTGAAAAATAATTTTTAATTTCTGTATTTAAAAAATATGTTTAAAAAAGTGTTCCTATTAATAGATCTGTTGGTCATTCTACAATTGTTTTATACCTCTTTTGTTCAATTTGTTGCCACATAACTTTAAAACACAACAGATTTTCTCAGGGAATTATGTTTGATCAGCAATTTTGCTTTAAAAGATCGTTAATGGCTTATCTGCTTACAGCTCGTGTTTACAGAGTATATATTTCATGATATTTAAAGGGGCGTTTGTTGAGTAATTTTCTAAATAGAATCACACCCTTTAAAAAATCAATTTTTTATCCCAAGTTTATTCTATACTTGTTTTAGACACCAATTTCCCAATTTGTACCCCACATATTTCCCAACCAGTAAATTTGTGTGTGAGAAATAAAATATGTGTTTGTTTTTAAGGACTCTGCATTCACAGAAGAAGGAGAAGGCATGTGGTCTGGTGGGGAGAGTAGAGGGCCCACTCCTGTGTCTGACACTCAGAGAGTTACCAGGTATAACAATGATTATTTGAAGATTTTCTAGGTTAAGTGGTTGCGGAGGAAATCCAAAAAACATGTTCATAAAATCTTCCATGTTAATCTTATGGGAAAAAGGTCTTTAGCGTTTCCTCAGTTAATTTTACTGTAAACCTCACATTTGTTTTTACCAATCAGTTCAGCTCTATAAAACAAACATTTTGGTGTTTAAATGGTGATTCTACATCCAACCGTTGCAGAGATATTCAAATTGTTAAAACATTTTATTTTCACTAAAAAAAAGACTTAAGTACTGTCTATGAATATTTTCAAACAAATGTTAAACACAGTACGTTGCCCAATGTTATCCTTATATATCCAAAAGTTTGATAATAATTAAAATTGTATATCTCGATTATTTATGAATGTATATTGATGAAACTTAACATGTGGTTTCTTCTAATACTGGTACATTGATATTTGCACAAAAAATGTTTTGTCGATAGTCCCCGTAGCAGCAAACCTGCATACTTAGCGCACCCTAATGTTATTCTTATGGAGAATAAGTAAAGTTTTATATCTCCCTTAATTATGAACATAAATTAATAAAACTAGGTATGTAGCTTCACCTAGTTGAGTTATATTAATAATTGCATAAACCACATTTCTTATTTTTCTTGTTGCAGCTAACCTGCGTACTCAACATTCAATGATATTCTTATTGAGAACAAATAAAATGCTATATCACTTATTTATTCATGTATTTTTATAAAACTTGGTGAGTGGCTTTGTGTGGTAGTGAGAAACATATACGTGCATTGGAAATTCGCTGAGTACGCAGATTTGCTGCAACGGGGTATTTAATTTTAACATGTTTTAAAGACCAAATTAAAGTTACTTAGAGTGCTATAAATACATTTCAATAACATTACTAATCACACATAAAAACAAAACTTATCAACTACTAGAAATAATATTTCAATTTAAATTAGCAATGTCTTTATAATAGCATTCAAAAATACCCCCGTCATACATGTGTCTTAATACATAATAAAGTCATATACCAAGTTTCATCAATATGCATTCATAAATAAGCGATTCATAATCTTTTAATTATTCTCCATAAGAATAACATGGCGTCTGAGTATGCAGGTTTGCTGAAACAAGGAACAAAAAATGATTTTTATACAAATATCAATATAGCTCAACTATGTAAAGCCACATACCA
Source organism: Allygus modestus (assembly GCA_963675035.1). Classification (NCBI taxonomy): domain Eukaryota; kingdom Metazoa; phylum Arthropoda; class Insecta; order Hemiptera; family Cicadellidae; genus Allygus; species Allygus modestus. The sequence continues at coordinate 122,112,894 of OY776111.1, read as the reverse complement.
AGTGTTATTAATTTATGTCCATAATTAAGGGTGATAATATTTTACTTATTCTCTATAAGAATAACATGGGGGCTGAGTATGCAGATTTGCTGCTTTGTGAACTATTAACAACAAATTGTTTTAATATAAATATCAACCATTATATTTATATTAAAACTTAAAACCATTAAATTGTTTTGTGTAAATATCAATAGACCACAACAAGAGGAAGCAATATACCAAGTTTCACCAGGATACATTCATAAATATGCGAGTTATACAACAATTTTTCTTAATCTCTATAAGAATAACATTGGACAACGTACTGTGTTTAGCACTTTAAATATCTCTGTAACTAATTGACGCAGAGAAATTATCAAAACACCAAACTGTTTGTTTTTTTGAGCTGAATTTAATGGTGAAAACTAAAATTTGATTTCTTCAAGGATTATATTTAAAATACCCCCGTCGCAGCAAACCTGCATACTCAGCGAATTTCCAATGAATTCTTATGGAGAATTATCTGCTTTAATAACAAATTAGGCCATTTACCAGGATAGATAGGAAATATATTCACAAATAAGCGATATTTAAAATATTAATTATATTCTCCATAAAGAATCACATTGAGGATGAGTACGCAGGTTTACTGCAACAAGGAACACAAATTAATGAGTTTTTATGCAAATATTAATAAAACTCATCTAGGTGAAGTCGCATACCATGTTTCATCCATATACATTCATAAATAAGCGATATATAGCATTTTAATTACTGTCCATAAGAATAACATGGAGACTGTTCGTTCGTTTCGTGAAATTCCAGTGAGCAGGAAAGTCCCTGGCCCACTGTGGCTCTTTTAGGGCGCTTGGGCCCTCTTCAGCCGTCGGATAGGGTTGGTTGGGGGGGGAGGTTGACACACTGCAACAGGACTTTTTTTGTTGCCTGCTACTGTGGCCAGGTGATGGTTTGGGGGGTGGAAAGATGAACAAACTGCAACAGGACTTTTTCTTTTTTTTCATGGGGACCGAGTACCCAGGTTTGCTGCTACGGGAACCTTAGGCAAAAAATTGTTTTTTTGTGCAAACAACAATAAACCACAACCAGATGAAGTCATATACCAAGTTTTGTCAGTTTATGTTCATAAATCAGCGAGATATAAAACTTTTCTTTTACTCCATAAGAATAACATTTAACAACTTTTTTATTAGCATATTACATGTTGTTATTAACACGTAATAACAACACGTGTAATAACAACACGTAATATGCTAATAAAAAAGTTGTTTAGTGATGCCAGTGAGGCAAATCTAGCAGTGTCTTATAGAGATTTAAGAATCAAAATACATACGAAGATTGCAGATATATACTTCAACAAAGAATGCCTGAAGAATAAAGTGACACCACAGTACGCAAAAATCAAGATGAATTGTAACACCATTGCCGCTAGAAAAACTAAAGATAAAGCTGAAGTCATATATATTGAAAACATGATTAAACAGTTACATTGTGAAAAAGAAGAACTCAACTTACAGTCCTATGACATACACCTTGCGTTTGAAGATAAGTATGGCCCTGCTGCATGGAACCTTTTGTATAACATCGTTTCAGACGAAGTCGAAGAAGTAATGGAACGAATAAATAACAAATTAGACACACTAAAACTAATTAGAATACGGTTTAAAACACAATTTTGCCATCAACAAAAAATCAGAAAACGATCTTTTAGCTACGGATATAGAAGCTAACATCAGAAAACTTAAAAATTTGGATCATATTGCTATACGACAGGAAGTCACAAAAGATATCCCGACCGATAGAAAACAATTGGCCCAGGACGGAAAAGAAGATTTGAGAAAATGTGTTACAATAATACCCCCGTCGCAGCAAACCTGCATACCCAGCGAATTTCCAATGGAGATATAAATGTCTTAATACTAGATCACTTACCAAGTTTCATAAAAATATATTCACAGATAAGCAATATATACAATTTTAATTATTCCCCATAAGAATAACATTGGGGCTGAGAACGCAGGTTTGCTGCATCAAGGAACACAAAAAATGGATTTTTATGCCAATATCAATATAACTCAACTAGGTGAAGTCATATACCAGTTTTTATTCATTTATGTTCATAATTAAGGGAGACATAGCATTATTTAATTATTATCCATAAGAATAACATGGGGCTGAGTACGCAGGTTTGCTGCTACAAGAGCCTTTGACAAAAAATCGTTTTTTTGAGCAAATACCAATGCACCACAACTAGATGAAGCCGTATACCAAGTTTCATCAGTATACGTTCATAAATAAGCGAGATATAAAATTGTTCTTTTCCTCCATAAGAATAACATCAGACAACGTACTGTGTTTAGCACTTTCAATATCTCGGTAACCAATTGACGTAGAGGAATGATCAAAATACCAAATTGTGTGTTTTTTTAAGCTGAATGCAATGGTGAAAACTATAATTTGACTATTTCCAAAATTGTATGTAACAAATTCAAAAAACCCATTTTTGGGGTACAAAACCCCCCAAAAATACCCCTTTGGATAAAGCGATCTGGCTGGTTTTCGAATAAAGTCATAAATGTTGCTTTACACGTTTAAACCAAATTTCATCAAAATCGGATAATTTTTACGAGAGTTATCGTGCTCACGGACACATATATATATATATATATATAGATATATTGTGTATATATACATATATATATATATATATATATATATATATATACATCTACAGTTTCGAACGAATGGTGTTTTTGGGGTCTGGGGACCTCAAAACGAAAAGTTATCATGGTCCCGGGCCTAGGTCTTACCATGCCGACTACGGTAATAGCTTCTTCCCTATAGGGGAAATTCGCCAAAAAAGAAGATAGAAGGTAATAATGCCATAGCAGTTAAAGCCGACAAAAGCAACGCCATAGTAATTATGGAAAAAGATGTGTACATCAAAAAAACGGAAGAATTCATTAAAGAAAATAACTTCAAGGAATTACCATAAGATCCCACGGAGAAATATCAAAAGGAGCTCACCGACGCTGTGAAAAAATGTACCAAGGTTATTAATGAAGATTGTAGATTGAAAATGAACATTTTAAACTCTAAAGCACTTGTAATGAGGGGAATCCCAAAAATGCATAAGAAGAACGTACGAATTAGACCTCTAGTAAACTTCAAATGTGCTCCTACATACAATGTATCAAGAATGATAGCAAGTCGACTTAGCAGTGATCTAGAGCTTGAATATAAATACAATGTAAAAAATAGTTATGATCTTGTTGATAAAGTTATGGAGATTAATGTTAGTGAAAATAGCAGGCTAGTTTCATTTGATATTTCAAATTTGTATACCTGTGTATTCCAGTGAATGAAACGATTGAACTAATCAAGGCTAGACTCATACGTAATAAGTTGGATAATGATTATGTAAATCAGCTTGTAAAATTGTTCAGAATCGTATTGAAACAAAACTATTTTAGGTTTAACAATAGATTTTATACACAAACTGATGGTTTAGCCATGGGTAGCCCCCTTTCATCAATATTATTAGAAGTATTCTTGCAACATAATGAGATCATTTTGGAAAAGTTGAAGAAAGAACATGAAATCATAATGTATGTCAGATATGTGGACGATATACTGGTTATTTTCAAGGAAACCGAAGAAAAGAAAGCGGAACAAATGATGAGATTATTTAACAGTCATCATAAAAACTTAAAATTTACTAGAGAGTATGAAGAGAATGGCAAGATAAATTTCCTAGATCTCACGATATCAAGAAGAAATGATGAGCTAGAGTTTGGTATATACAGAAAGCCTACGCAGACGGATACTACAATCAACAAGTCTCTTCATCCCACCAGCCATAAGACCGCTGCATTTAGATCGATGTTATATAGAGCCTACAAGATTCCTCTAAATGAAGATAACAGAAGAAGAGAAATAACAACTATAAAGGCGATTGCTCGAGCCAACGGATTCAACCCGAGAATAATAGACGAAATTGGAGCGAAAATACATAGGAAAATAAAGAACCAAGAAAAACTGTGTAGAATAACAACGTTAGACAGAAGAAAAGAAATATCAAGTAATTTTGCAACATTCAGCTTCACAGGAACTAAGATACAAAAGGTCGCAAATCGATTCAAGAAATATGGAGCTAATATAGCCTATAGAATGCAAAACACCATGAACAAAATACTAAATCCCAAGATAGAAGATTGTAACAAATTTGACATGCCTGGCGTTTACACAATTAGTTGTAACAACTGTGATCACTTTTATATTGGTCAAACTGTTAATTGTATTAAAAGATTTAAGAACCATAAATCAGCTTGGAAGAACAGGGAACCGGGAAGATCAAACGTAGCGAAACATCTTTTAGAAAATGGCCACACCATAGGGAAAATAGAAGAAAACCTCAGCATCCTCAAGTGTTGTAAAAAAGGAAATGAAATGAATGCATGGGAAGAATTGTTTAAATTTAAAGAAAAATGTAAAAATAGAGATAAATTGATTAACGAACAAGTTAACTTCGACTCTGGTGGCACATTTAGGAACCTGTATCCGGAACTTCCGGTAGCCAATAGGATATAAGCAAGGACACCATTTTGATTCTGTCAGTTCTCTCATTGGCCTGATGATGACTGGTGTGACTGGTCGAAATCGATAGCCTAGTACCATCTTTTATATATGTTTACCGTCTGTATGTGAATCAGTATAAGTGTAAATAAGTGTAAATATATCTTAAGTATTGTAAGACGTCTTTTATTACATCCCGTAAGAATAACATTTGATAACATACTGTGTTTAGCACTTTCTATATCTCAGTAACCAATTGACGCAGAGCAATGATCAAAATACCAAATTTTTTTTAAGCTAAATTCAATGGTAAAAACTCAAATTTGATTTCATTAAAAAATAAATATGAAAACCCCAAATACCCCTGTTGTATAAAACCTGCCTACTAAGCGAATTTCCAATGCACAATATATGTCTTAATACCACATAAAGCCGTATTCCAAGTTTCATAAAAATATATTCACAAATAAGCGATATATACAATTTTAATTATTCTACATAAGAATAACATTGGGGATGAATACGGAGGTTTGCTGCAACAAGGAACACAAAAATGGGTTTTTATGCAAATATCAATATAACTCAACAATAAGGTGAAGATACAAAGTTTTATTAATTTATGTTCATAATTAAGTGAGACATTAAACTTGACTTATTCTCCATAAGAATAACATGGGGACTGAGTACACAGGTTTGATGATACGGGAATAATCGGTAAAAATTGTATTTTCTGTGCAAATAACAATAAACCACAACCAGATGAAGCCCTATACCAAGTTTCGTTAGTATACATTCATAAATAAGCGAGATATAAAATTCTTCTTATCATCCATAGTAACATTAGACAACGTACTGTGACTAGCACTTTCAATATCCCTGTAACCAACTGACGTAGAGAAATGATCAAAACACCAAATTGTGTGTTTTTAAAGCTGAATCCAATGGTGAAAACTAAAATTTTACTTTTAAAATATTACATTTAAAAACTTCAAAAAACCCATCTTTGGGGTACAAAACCCCCCCAAAATACCACTTCGGATGGATCGATCTGTCTGGTTTTCAATCTTAAAGTCATAAATGCTGCTTTTCACGTTGTCACCAAATTTCATCAAAATCGGACCATTTTTACAACAGTTATCGCACCCAAGGACACATATATATATATATATACAGTTTCGAACGAATGGTGTTTTTGGGGTTTGGGGACCTCAAAACAAAAAGTTATCATGGTCCCGGGCCTTGGTCTTACCATGCCGACTATGGTAATAGCTTCTTCCCTGTAGGGGAAATTCGGTAAAAACCCATTTTTGGGATAAAAAACTCCAAAAATCCCCTTTCGAATGGTGCGATTTGTCTGGTTTTCAAACATGTTCAAATAAATAGTACTTTACACATTTGTACCAAATTTCATTAAGATCGGACCTTTTTTACGGGAGAGTTATCGTGCTTACGGACACATAAATATATATATAAATTGACATGCAAGGAATGCCCAAAATATGCAGTTGGGCAAACTGGACGAAATTTTAAATGTAGATATAAAGAGCATATTCAAGCTATAAAATCAAATAACCAAACTACACAAAAATCAAAATTTTCCGGACATATTTTAATTACAGATCACAGTTTTGGTACACTGCAAGAAAGTTTAGAAATTTTGTCTATTGAAAAGAAAGATGGCAAAATGCATGCCAAAGAAGAGCTACACATTTACATGAGTTATTCAGAAGACAAAACTAATATACTAAATATAATGCAGGTGCAGCAAAAAAATCCAATCTTTGAAACAATCAAAAAAATCAAAAGTAATCATTTAGATAGATAATTTAGCATATGGTAACACAATTATCATACTGTTTTGTTTATTTGCAGATTATTTAATTTTAAGTTTAAGGTTTATTAGCTGCACTGTGATCATGAGGTAAACCTCGAAACACGTGTCAGTGAGTAAAAAATTAATTTTGAAGGGTACTCTGGTAATTTTCTTTTAAAAATAATAATAATAGTAGCCCTATGAAGTGAACTAAATATTATAATACAAATGAGGTAGACTTTCATAAGCAGAACAATATAAATAAACGGTATCAGAAAACTGACACATACTTTCTCCCTTTTAGCCAAACTTTAATGACAAAAATATTTGTTATTTACTAAATATAGAATATGAAGTATAGATAAATGTACAGAAAATTGTCTAAAATAGTTGTTTTCAGAAATATCCACCCAAATCTCTTTTTGGGAGGCACTATAGAGTCCGTTGCTACACACAGTGGTTTTGAGAGGGGAAATGCCCCCTTGCCCCCCCAGGGTTAAATAGCAACACATTTCGAACATCATCTGTTGGTCAATGCTAACTTGACCTGCATATCAAATTTTAATGAAATTGATCAGTAAATAAGAGAGAAATAGTTATATTTGTATTCCCCATAAGAATAATATTTGACAACGTACTGTGTTTACCGCTAAATGAAAATTTCAGTCGTAGAATAGTAATTTAAAATACTAATTTATTTAGTTTTTTGAGCTCTTTTTAATGGTGAATAGTAATCTTTTTAACATTTATGATTTTTTATAAAAAATCCAAAAAATTGAATTTTGGATGTTTTAAGTCCTGTAATTTCTGAACCCGAATTTTTCAAGAAATGCGGGTGGTGTCATTTTGTTGCAAACCTAAAGTTCTACAAACCACGAAAGTTTAATCAAAATCGTTAGAGCCGTTTTTGAGAAATTTGGATTTTTCATGTTTTTTGGCGGTTTTTGGGGGATAATTACCTTTAAAAATCAAAAATCTAAAAAAATGAAAAAAAA
>OY776111.1:122088014-122100514 GCA_963675035.1 Allygus modestus | reverse complement strand
GCAGATTCCGTTCACTAATCAAGTCGATGTAAGTTAATTATTTTTTCTTGTTGCACAAAACTCTATATGATATATTATAAAATATTAAGACCAAACAGCCAAACAGAAAGTAATTAAATAATAGTATCAAAAAAACTGGTTACGAAGGTCAGTTAATGTGTAGAACAGTTAAAGGTTTGAGGCTATCCTAGATATGATAATATAATTAATAATAAAGATGACAATAGTAATGATGGCATAGATTGTAGCCTTTTTTTGTCATTTTGTATTTTCGTATTATATTTCTGGATATTACAGTAGTTTCTGAAGGTAAAGATATTTTTATTTTGAATCAATTTATACTTAATACGATCAGCACTGCCCCGGTCTCGGTGAGGGTTACGGGATGTATGCTTATTGTTGTTGCCAACACTAAATTCTCCATTTACCCATACCCCACACCCAGTTTTAAATAACGTAGGAAGAGACGAGAGCCAATGATGAAGATAACATTTCACTGTGTCATCATCAAGTAAACTTAACATGAAAACAAGGTACACAAAATGTCAACAATATAACTGAATTTTTACTACATTTCCAAATATTTAAATCTCTTTGAGAACATTTTTGTGTGTGATAATATCAAATGCATCCTCAACAAGATATTTTAAAGTTTAAACATGTAAAAAGTTACCTTTGTATTAGCATTAAACCAGATTGATTAAAAGCTTTATCATCCTGAGTATAGAAAATTATAGTCTGTGTTGCCTTGACTTTGAACATATAATTAATGATTTGTTAGACAAGAAATTCAGAAAGAAGGAATTTTTACTGTCTCTACTGCATGAAATACTATTTAAGTCTATACAGCAGTATGTTGATAAACTATTTCTTTCAAATATGCTATATTTATTTGTTTTAATTATCTTATTTATGTTTGTAGTAAAACAATTACACAAAATTATTTTTTGTTATAAATGTTTGTTGTTATTTTAACTAGGCCTAGTCATAATGTTTTATTGTATATTAACTTAATATGTTTTTAGCTTATTGGATATAGGCTTAAGAAATTTAGCCTATATTTTTATTTTGTGAGTTTTTAAAGTTTTGATAGTAAATTAAAATTTATTTATTTATTTGTATATTTGGTGTATTTATTAAAGACTAGAATATTAACAATAATAATACGGTTATACTACGGAATAAAAATAATAACTTTTGTATGTACATATACCTACATACATGCTCACATTTAAATGTTAGGGGGGACCCAGAGGTCCTAAATATGGCTGTCAGTTTCCTAAGAAAAATTACATAAATGTAGACTTTTACTAAAACTGTCACTATAGCAACAATTATTGCTCAATTTACTTAATTTTTGCACTAATCTTTAGGTAAATAGATTATCTACAAGAAGAAAATACTTTTGACAGCATTTATGTATGGTAAATATTATAAATAAATCAATTTAAATATATATATATATATTGATATCATATATATATAGTTAATAAACAAAAAATTAAAAGGAGCTTACATGTAAAATACAAAAACATATTTCAGCCAAAAAAGTATTATTTACTTGTAGGTTATTTATTTTTTTACATGAAAATAAAAAATATAGTGATACATTTACATTTGACCTAGATATAACATATTTTCCAAAATCATATTTTTCCAAAATTTGACTAAGTTTCCCCAAGTATGGGCATATGCATGCAAAATTCCTCAAATTGGTTCATGACACAGACAATCAATTATTCACAATCTATTCATTCTTATTAGACTAACCATTTGTAAAGAATTATTAAGGTATCAATTTTTTTTATTACTTTTTTTACACAATAACGAGTATACTCGGGGTTGCATGTCCGGGCTACTTACGGCGGCCCCAAGTATACTCGGGGTTGTGAGCCAATGGGTTAATTGAAAGAATAACAAATGTGTAAATTCCAACAAACTCAATGTTTATATCATTTGATGTCTCAAATATGTATTCAAACATACAACTAATGAAACGCTTGAAATTCTCAAAAACAACTTAAACAAAAATAGTATTCTAAAAAGCGAAGTAGAAGAATTGATTAAAGTTAACAAAAACGACTTTAAACCAAAATTATTTTGAATACAACTCAAAATACTAGAAACAAGATGACGGACTTGCTATGGGATCACCATTGTCAGGAATGCTTTTAAACTTATTCATGAATCATTTAGAAACATCAAAATTATTAATGAAAATAACCCATTTAAAAACGACATAATATATTTGTATAAGTATGTTGATGACGTTATTTGTATTTTTAATTGTGATGAAAACCAGTGTTACGATTTATTGCAATATTTAAATTCCTTATCTGAGAAAATTAAATACATAATGAAACCAAAAAACAACAAATCAACTTTAAGGACTTAACTATATTTAAGGAAAAAAACCAAACACGTTTTCAAAATATATAGAATACCGACTCGAACTGACCTGATAATTCCACAAAGTTCCAACCACCCATGGCAACAAAAAATGTCTAGTTTTTATTCATTGATACATAGACTTTTAAATATCCCGATGACAGAAAAACATTTTGAGGAAGAAAGAAGTACAATCAAATCTATAGCATAAGAAATTATAGTATAAGTAATGGATACAACTCTAAAGTAATTGATACTATCATAAGAAAAATTAAAAATAAAACTTCACAAAATGTTGATGGCCAAAACAAGACAGAATTTATCTGCATGCCTTATAGTTCTGAGTTGAACAAAGCTATGAGAAAACGCTTGTGTGCTAGTTGATAACGGGTTTTTGCAAAAATGTATGAGGTCAAATAAATGTTTTTTGTGCAGTCTTTGCACATTTCTGCCTGGTATAACACTGTTGGTTCAGTAGTCTCTCGGATATCTGACTAGGACATATAGTAAATTGTTTTATCAGGAAATAATAATCAGTGTTCTGGATACAAACAAATGTATTCTTTGTTGTGGTTAGAAGAACAAACTTAAACTAACCTAGGGCAAACAGCAGGCCTCTTTTTCTTGAGGAATGTCTTTTCTTGGGTCTACATGGACAATAGGTTCATAAACATTTTCAGATACTATATAAAATAGCAAACTCGGTTTTTCATGAATCAGACACAATTATTGTTGTTTGATATATATTTGAAAGTTTACTTCATCCTTCATTTAATTGCAAAGTCCTATTCATTAATTTGTTCATGGTCACTTTAATTCCAATCAAAATCGAATAATTCATTGTAAAAACGTGGAGATGATTATGGACACAGACTGCATAAGGGACAGAGGAGATATTTAGAATCATATTGTAGGAATGTACAGTTTATAGCTTCTGATAATATATTGTTTTGTATGTTAAATTGCCCCATTTTAAAATATTGGTCCATTTTTATAGTAGCTGAAAGATACAACATAGCAGGGAGTGTATAGTTACTTTGTATATTATGGAGTTTTACTGTAATTAGAAAATACATTATCTCTTTTGTTTCAGCTCAGAAAACTTGATGTATGTCAAGTTTGTTCGAGATATTACAGAAGAAGTGTTAGAAAAAGGAATTTTTACAAACAAAGCTCTGAAAAAGATTTTTCAAAACCACATAGAGTCTAATAAACAATTCCTCAACATGGTGAGTAAAACAAATTTGTTTATTCATCAAAGTTTACAAAAACAGTTAATTGTTTTTTGAAACATAATTTTAATTACTTGTAGTTTATTCTGGAAAATATCTTCATATTAAACACACTGACTACCAATTTCAACAATGATTACGTTCAAAAACAATACAGCAAAACAAGCTTAAGTTTCATTAACACGTTGGATGCGGAGGACGATAATTCTCGTCATCTAATTAACATTGAAACTTATGTGATTTTCATGTTTAAACATGTTTGTCAGCATTGAGCGTGTTAAGCAGCTGGTTTTCTTTTTACTAATAAAGCAAATGAGTAAGAGAATGAACTCAACTAAATTATATAAATAATAGCCAAAGGAAAAAAACCCAAACCTTAGACAAATGCTAGCTCAGATGATTTTAACAGGTTCTTTATTGACAAAGTACTGGAAATAGTCACTCATTTAACAAGCCCTGGATCTGAACTAAACCCCACTTTTGGTGCTGCAACAACGCCCAATCCCTCCAGTGTAAGGGCATAGAGATAGGTTAGTCCCGCTAAGGTAATCAGCATTGTCAAGAACTACAAGAATTCACACAGTCCTGATGTTTATGGCATTACTGTTAGTTATTTAAATTGATTGCTGATGTAATCTCGACCCCCCTAGCAACAGTGACCAACAATTACCTGTGCAAGTGTGTGAAAGAACTTTTCCAATATATAAAAAGGGTGACCCAGTGCTCCTCTCCAATTATAGGCCCATTTCAATCATTCCTGCCATTGGAAAGGTGATGGAGTCTATAATAAAGGAGCAACTGGTGAAGTATTTTGAGGAAAACGGACTGTCCATGGAAAATCAGCATGGGTTTTGTTAGGGGCGCTCTACCCCTTTGGCAGTCATATAGCTCATCAACCAGACGATGGATACATTTTACACGGGGGTGAGAGTTAGTTTGATCCTCTGTGACTTGAGCAACGCGTTTGACTGTGACTCTCATTCGCTGCTCCTACAAAAGTTAGAGCATTGTGGCGTTGCAGGGGCTGAACTCAGAACATTACAGTCATGCCTAGTCAAGAGGAGGCAAGATGTGGAGGTTGAGGGAGCCTGCTCTGTCGAAATAGATTTACTCCATGGAGTACCACAGGGATTGGTGCTTAGTCCCCTGCTTTTCCTTATTCACTTTTCCTTATTCCCCTGCTATTCCTTATAATGAGTTGGATCTTGAGTGCCGCCCTCTTTTATTTTCGGATGACACTACCCTCGTGACGAGAGGCAGGGAAATCGATGCCGTACATGAAGAATATATTTAGGAGAGTGAAAAGCTGGTTCTCAGAAATTAAACTGCAGTTGAACGAAGAAACACTCAAAATCTCACATGTAGCCTTAAGAGACAAGAACCGGAAGTTGCAGTAAAGCTCCTAGGATTCTGGATTGACCCTATATTTACATGGAATGATCATGTGGACCATGTATGTTACAAGCTCTGCAGAGCTTATACCTCCTCAGGAAGGTGAAGAGAACCGTCCCTGCTCATTTTCTCAAAACATATTATACACTGTTTCATAGCCATACTAAATATGGGCTAATCCTCTGGGGACATGCGGCAGACAGTAAAAAAATCCTCCTGTTGCAAAAGAAGGCTGTCAGGCTACTATCTTCAGCAAGTGTAGTCGACCTTTGTAGACCAATCTTTAACAGACCGCAAATACTTACCATCTTTAGTCAGTATGTGTTCAACTCACTTGTCTTTTTAAAGGAGAACTTTGGCAACCTCTCACTAAATTAAACACATCAACACAATACCAGAAGGGCCAATGACCTAGATGTCCCAAGATGTAGGCAGGCAAAATCCCAGAAGAGTTTTCCTATCATTGTCAGGAAGTTATGTAACGCCCTGCCGGTGGAGGACCGGTAAACTGACGGAGACCGTTTTAAGGAAATAGTGCAGGATATGCTGAAGGCAAGACCACTTCCATCTAATTCCTTCTACCATCGATGAATTCCTTGATGGATCACTGAAGGGCAGACAATCCTATGTAAATAGTATTTTAGTGCTCGATGTTTTAAATTCGAAACAAGGGTCTTAAATCTAAGTGTTTTTCACAAATTATATGACACAGTCCGTACGTATTTCACCAGTCAACAACAGTGGCGGATTTACACAATTGCCGATTAAGGACTAGTAGCAATCTGCCGCCCCCCATAACATAACCTTTTTATCCTTCTCAGCCACCCAGGTTTACACACATCTTTGTTTAGTTGGTTATTTTGTGACTGTATGTAAGGAAGCTTTAAATTTACTGAATGAATAAATTAAGAAATTGCCGTTTTTTCCTAATTTTAATAATGAATAAACGGTAGTATAGTGTAGAACTACGATTTCACCCACATGAACACAGTTCAATATATGCAATGACGATCAATCCTACAAGTTTTAGCGACAAGTGTTTGTGTTGAAAGCAGTGCTACTTTTAATGACACGAAAATTCTTCAACAAAGGCCTAAAAATCCCTACTTATACATCAAAAATTGTTACCTACCAATGCATAAACTACTGAAAATTATAATATATAACCTACAAATATAAAAAAATTGTAGCCTCAAAATTCGTACTTTAAGACTATTTTAATCCTGAGTTATCGTTTTTTAACAGAGTTTGTCATTCGTTTTGTAAATTATATTTTTATACAAAGAATTATTTTTATGTTTTGGATCATAAACATATAACATTAATTGATGCAGTCTTTATAAAACTCTCTACATTTTCAATCATATTCTTAATGTATGTTTTAGGCAAAAACAAATCCATAAATTAAATTATCATTTCACCTCCATGATGTAGTAGATGTCCATAATATCAGTCCGTACTATCATCGGGCTCAATAATTTAAAAGGTAGTAAAATGTATTGTACAAACGCAATTAAAGATAACTATAATAAGGATTATGAGTGATTTTGTCGTAACACCTGACTGTTAACACTGCGAGAGTAACCGACGCAATAGCCATTCTGTGTTGATAAGTAAAGTTTTCCCACTCCTGTCCATCATTTCCTTATTCGACAATATCATTATAGTCAAAATTATCTCATTGCCATCTCAAATTCTGCCACATTCCTCAGGCGTGCCTCAGTAAATTTTGATATTGTGTCAGAAATAGTTAATAGTATGTATGGGATATTAATATCGTACATTGGACATAGCGGTGCAGTGCCTGATGATCTGAGGGGAGAAGTTGAATTCACTCTAGTCTGTGTCTTGCTGCCCTGTGAATCCTTTCTTTGCGGCCTAAACTTGTACGGACAAATGTATTAAAACGGTTTTAGGGAAGAACGGCATTAGTATGTTGTAAGAGTAATACATGAGCCTCTGATTACTTCCTTTATCGCCGTTAAAAGGGTGGCACACTGACATCACTATCCACTTTCGTCAAAATGTTCCCAATTTAAACATTTGCTGTTTTGATAAAAATATTTAATTTTTCTGAAAATTTGCCACCCTGGGCTGCAGCCCCTATATCCCCCCCCACCCCCTAAATTCGCCACTGGTCAACGATGAAGCAACGGAATAAGGTATAAAATCTTACACCAGATTACAACTTGGAATTTACAAAGTTTCAATCTATTTGGTTAGTCAGGAACATGTTGCACACCAAAATGAGTATAGTATACGATGGTGAGTTGTGTAGATGAAGAATTATTGTATACACAGGGCCGGATTCAGGCATGGGCCCGGGACCAGGGCAGCAACATTTTAAGGATGGCAGATTACAAAAAAAAAACAGTAAAAAAAGGTGTAGCAATAAATTTGGCATCACAAAGTATGTCTATAACTAGGTAGGAGGGTCAGCTGCTTTGCGGACATGGACCAGATTGCTTCTGATCTTCAGAACGCAATCGTAAGTTGCTTCCAGGACAATTGTCCATTGCGGCGGGGAAAGAGTCGCACTAATACTAAGTGGTGGACTGCTGACCTTGAACGTAAAAGGACGGTTGTCAGGAAGCTTCATAACCATTGCAAACGGAGCCGTATCTGGGAGCCATACCATAAGGCACCCACAGAATATAGCCTTGCAATCAAAAAAGCCAAAGAGAACTCTTGGAGACGGTTTACACAGGAGGTAAACAGTTTCAGCGCAGCAGCAAGACTGCAGCGTGTTTTAGCTTCAAGCCCTATTGGCCTCCTGGGATCCCTGAGGTCACCAGGGGGACAATATACCACTGGAATTGAAGGAAGTCTCAAACTTCTCCTTGAGACTCACTTTCCGGATTGCATTTTTGAGAGTGACTGTTTAGGCATGTCCGGCAACAGCGAAAGGGGCTCATGGCCAAGAGCTGATCGTGGAAGCTGGACTTTAGCCAGACGGATTGTCACACTTTCCAAAGTTAAATGGGCCATCAGCAAGTTTGGCCCTTTCAAATCTCCTGGGGGGGACGGTATCATACCGGCAATGTTACAGCAAGGACCGGAAGTTCTCTTGGTCCTCCTGTGCGAACTCTTCAGAGCAAGTCTGGCTTATGGGTACATTCCTCAAGCCTGGCGCCTCAGTAGGGTGGTCTTCATTCCCAAGAGAGGAAGAGCAGACTACTCAACTGCAAAATCATTTTGGCCTATCAGTCTCTCATCGTTTCTCTTGAAGACGCTGGAGAGACTGGTAGAAAGACATCTAAGAAAGGGAGTGCTTTCAGGTACTCCTCTCCATCGAAACCAGCATGCCTATCAGTCTGGTAAGTCCTGCGAAACCGCCCTGCATCAACTTGTGAGCAGGGTGGAGGACAGCCTTGCTGCTAAGGAAATCGCTCTATGCACCTTCATGGACATTGAAGGTGCCTTTGACAATGTCACTTACACGGCCATGGTCCGGGCGGTGCGTGGGCGTGGTCTTGAGTCTGCTGTATGTAGGTGGATTGAGACCGTGCTCTGCTCCAGGCAGATTAGAGCCGATCTTCAAGGTGAATCGATAGTGATCGCACCCACGAGGGGTTGTCCGCAGGGAGGTGTGCTCTCGCCTCTTCTGTGGAACCTGGTGGTGGACGGTCTCCTTCGTGAGCTCACTAGCAGAGGCGTCTTTGTCCAGGGCTATGCAGACGACATAGTCCTAATGGTACAGGGAAGGTTCACGAATATTGTTGCTGATGTCATGAATGTCAATCTTCAATATGTCAATGTCTGGTGTCTTGGAGAGGGTCTAAGCATAAACCCCTCAAAGACAGTAGTTGTTCCGTTCACAAGGAAAAAGAACCTGGAGTCTCTTTCTAGGCTGAAACTTGGACCAACACGGCTTGAAGTATCAGGTACAGTCAAATACCTAGGGCTGACAATTGATTCTAAGCTGAGTTGGAATGATCATTTGAATAATACACTGCATAAGGCGAAATGGGCGCTCATGACGTCCAGGAGATTTGTAGGCTCCACGTGGGGGATTAAGCCTCACATAGCGCTGTGGCTGTACAAGGCAGTAATAAGGCCTCAAGTCACATATGGATCACTAGTCTGGTGGACAAAGGTGAACCAGACTACAGCCATAGCCAAACTCACAAGTTTACAAAGGTTGGGCACACTTCTAGTCACTGGAGCCTTCAGGAGTAGCCCGTCAGCAGCTCTCGAAGTTGCTCTTGGATTACTGCCTTTGGATATCTTCATCAAGGCAGAAGCACGGAAATCAGCCTATCGATTAAAAGTCGCAGGCCAATGGAGGGAAGGCCTGTCTGGAACAGGCCATTGCACCATCACCAAAGCTGTTGCTCAAAGCCCTGTGCTTGATATGACATCAGATGTCATGAGTACGGAGATGGTTTTCACTAAACCTTTTTCTGTTGGATTCTGCTCCAGAGAAGAGTGGACATCTGAGGAAGGGCCCTATTACAGGAGGGCAGCCTTGTCTGGTACACGGACGGCTCTCTCATTGAAGGAAAATCTGGCTACGGGGTGTACAGTGAATCACCTAGAACAGAACTCTGTGCAAGTCTGGGACAACACTGTACTATTTTTCAAGCAGAAATTTGTGGCATCATGGGTTGTGCCAATCTAGGCATTGCCAGACGCTATTGTGACAAGCATATAGTAATCTTGTCAGATTGTCAGGCTGCCCTCAAGGCTCTTGACTCCAACGAAATCAAGTCAAAATTGGTGTGGGAATGTTACAACACACTCAGCAAACTTGCGACACGCAACTCGGTGCATCTTGGTTGGGTACCTGGCCATGTAGGCATAGGTGGCAATGAGTGTGCAGATAAGCTTGCTAAAAGAGGATCCGGTATGCCATTTTTTGGTCCAGAGCCAAGCTGTGGCATAAGCAAAACAACTGCTTTTCACACAATAAACAAATGGTCCAGGGACTTTGGCAGCAATGACTTTGACTTTGATCGCCAGCAATGGCAAGGTTATACTGGTCAAGCACTTGGCAAAAGGCTGCTAGCAGATACTAGCTCTTACTTCACTAACTGGTTGGTGAGGTTGGGCAGAGGTCGGGTTAAGCAGTTGATTGCTTTGATAACTGGACATGGCCATTTCAGGAAACATCTCCACACTCTCGGACTCAGAAATGAAAGTCAGGTCTGTAGGCTCTACAATCAGTCTGAAGAGACTGCCAAGCACATCATACTGGACTGCGAGAGACTCGGGGCAAGGAGAAGGGCTCTGTTTGGTTGTAAGCAACCAGGTGATGAAAGGGACGCTAGTATTGGTAAAAAACTCCTGGACTTCGTAAAGGGTACGGGCATTGGTTTGCCAAACTAACGTACTAGGGACACACAATAAGCTTCGGTTGACGTGTGAGGATCTTTGGATCTCTGAATCCGTCCCTTCAACAACACATAAACATAAACATAAACATGTCTATAACTAATCAGTCAGTAGTACTGTCTGCACCAAGAACTTTTGCTAGTGTGGTGTATTCACAATTTTTAACATTCTCTAATGTTTACTTTTGTTGACAATGTAACATTACTAACCTAAATCCATCATTGATTCCAAGTTCTGACTCGAGTTTCACTCTTTTGGGTTTGTCATATCAAACTCAAATCATAAACTGCCAGTTTCACTCCAATAGGAAGCTTGTCATTTTCATAAAATACAGCCCCACAAATGTGACACATTTAACAAAGTGTGGACACATATAACATAAATTAATTATTCCGGCCAGCCTTGCATTACGGAACTGAGTTAAATTTTTTATAGAATTTAGGCAAACTAGACCTAAGTTAAAACCAAACACAAATTAAAAATTAGTTGCTGGATTTTAGTATTGGTCTATAATGTATCAAGAATTTGTTATATGTTATATGTTATATTGTCAAATATATCTGATTGTATTCATAGGTTTTCTCTTTTTCTCTCTGTTGTTTAGAGGAGAATGCAAGAGGAAGTGGAAAAACTGCAGCTAGAACTTGGAATACCGACTGACGATAACTTGGACAATATCGATTATGGGGCACCCTACACTTCTTCAGATGAGAAAATCACTTGCTCTAAAGTTGAAGATAAAGAGCTTCTAGATGCCTTAAGTCAATTAAATATCAGCTCTTCATTGAAAGCTGATATTGTAAGCTCACTAGGATTATACTCAACAAGTAACAGTGGATCGTTAAGCAGTGTCAGTAGTTTAGAGAGTATCAAACACTCTAGGAACAGTAAACATGCGACATTCTCCTCTCCTTTAGAAGTGATTTATGACATAAACCAGAAGGAGAATTATAGACGACAGAAGTTCCCACAGAGTGACGATGACAGCTACGAGATGTTAAGTGAAGAAGGCTCAGAGTCTAGACCTTTAACACCACTCGGCCTAGCTTGGTAGACACAGCTCATTGGCTCGCTCTAGACGCTGTGTACAATCAGAGGATCTCTTTTTTGCAGAAGTGTCCTGCAGCTTGTAATTTTCAGCTTATTGGGATATGTTAAATGTGTATATTTATTATATTTTAAGTATAATTAGCACATATTTTTCTATGAATAAATGTGATCGCATAGTTTTATAAGAGTTTCATTTAAATTCCTTTATCAGATGAATGAAGAGAATCCTACATTCAGGGGCGGATTTAAGATTAGGCGCCTAGGGGTCCACACCCACACAACAAATCTAGCAATTAGCAAATTAATAAAACTATTACAAAATTATAAGACGCACAATTTTGTAATGTTCCGTGTATATTTTTAACACGTTAGCTGCGCGCCACTGACCGGGCAGTGGTCCAAGCAGTCGCCGGGCGCTAATCACCGACCAGGCTTGGTGTCTCCATGCAAACTAAATGCAAGTCTAAACGAGTTCGCACGCAGCAAGCTGACGTGAGGGAAGTGAATTTCCCCAATAAAAACTTAAAAAATCAAATAACGGATATAAACAAAGATTTGTGACATTTTTAGCAAAATGTAAAATATTCAGTTTTTTGGCAGTTCTGATGCACCTGGTTCTATTTAAATGCAGTATTAGTATGGCAATGTTGTGCATTGTAAGCTTAGGAGGATGTACCATCAGGATCAAAAATCGGAATCGGGGTATTAGAACTACATCAAGATATGAAAAACAGCCTTTTCCAATGTAAAATCCCCATAAGACAACGTACTGTGTTGACTCAATTTTCATTTTCTTTAATAACTCGGTAAATATTAGCACTGGAATGATGAGGGAGGGCTTAAAATTTCCGCCTGTTTACGTTCTATAACCTAGTATCCATTAATCTTACATTTAGGGCTTTTATGACCCTTTTTGGGCCCAAAAACTCAAATTTCTAAATTTAAAATCCCCAAAAAAGGGGGTTAGAGTTTTCCGATTGTTTTGCCCAACGAACTTGTCCAACTGATTACAAAAAGGAATGTCCCTACCAAATTTGAAGTTTATCAGACAAAAAATGTGACCGCTAGAGGGCAAACACACACATATATATATATATATATATA